>BOSO01011394.1:0-22394 GCA_018403395.1 Gorsachius goisagi | reverse complement strand
GGGAGGTTGTGGAGTCTCCTTCTCTGGAGCTATTCAAAGCCCGCCTGGATGAAGTCCTGTGTAACATGCTCTAGGAGAACCTGCTTTAGCAGGGGGGTTGGACTAGACGATCTCCCGAGGTCCCTTCCAACCCTTGCAATTCTGTGATTCTGTGAATAATCATTAAAAACTAGAACATAATTCAAGTTCAGATTTAAGGATTCTTTTTATTTTTCTAGATTCAATGTTTTTGAAATACATATTTCCAATGCCACTTGCCTCTCTACTGCCCAGAACAGTATCCCTCAGCATTTTATTCTAAAGGAAAAATAAAAATTAATAACATATAACTTATATGATGTACAGTCTGGTTTGAAATTACTAGAAATTTAATCAGTTTTCACTTAAAGAAACACAATTCAAAATTCAGTTAATGTCCTCAAAGGGCCGAAGACTATGCATGGCTAGTTTCACTGTACCAGAACCTCCAGGAAAGAAGTGCTCTGCACCCTATTTCATGCCAGATACAGTCTGAGTTCATTTAAACATCACTAGGATAAGACAGCAAGAATTATACCAACAGGGCCACTAGCTTTGCCTAACGACGATCTCCGCAGGTGTTCATACTGCAGTGGCTGTAATCATCTCAGAACTGAACTGTGGATCACCAGGAAGGTTTAAGTGTGCAGGGTACAGCTTCAGTAAGCTCGATTTTGTGAAATGGAGTGAAGCTTGGGAGGAAAAAGGGCAGCTGTAACACAGAGGAGGCAAAATAAAAGAATCTGAAGAAAAAATGAGTGAGTAAAGGAGAATTGATCGAGCCTAACACGAAAATGACCAAGTCAACAAAGGAGACGTGCACACACACACATGTGCTCATGACCAACAAAAGTAAGAAAAAAGGAGCGTGAGGAGATTCAGGAAAATGAAAGACCAGGCACAGTGTTTAGGTGGGAAGGTGTGTGTGCCCATTTACAGAACTCACAACCTGACTTCTCAGTCTTTGCTGCCTTTCTTAAACAAATCTGTGCAGAACAAGAACATTGTCCCTGCCCGGGCCTGTACAACCCCACTAAGAAATGTGAGGACAGAAGTGGGAAGCCTACATGTGAACTACCACATTTCCCAGAAGACTGAAGGGATCAAGGATAAACAAAACTACACCAAAAGGTGACCTCCAGCTCTCATCTGCTTTACCAGGCACCCCTCTGTTACCAGAGGATAAGAGAAATGCTGTTACCAGGGGGTAAGAGAAATGAGGTTTTTGCCTCTTTACTGACAAAATCCCCTCCTTCCTCAGCCACAGAACTGATGCTGTCAACCCAGGAACCTTTTCTGCCCTGAAAGGCAGAAGTCTTTTACAGAAAACCTGTTTCTTTATGTATAAATGTTTTTCAAACCCCATGTCTGATGCTAGAATTAGAGGTCTGGATTTCTCTTGCATTACTTTGGATACATGTTGCCCCTGTATCCAGGGGAGCAAAGAGACAGAGGGATGGACAGACAGGTGCCTTCAGAAGGCAACTCAGCCATCTGTAGAGAGCTCAGGGTGACTACCCTCCTTGCTCACATACTGTGGCAAGAACCTGACCTTTAACAGGAGGACTGTGAGCCTGAACAACCTCCTCTCTGATTCTGTCCTGCCCTTGCTGATAGAGCATTGTATATATCATGGAGATTTTCTGTTGCAATGCACGTTTGTAGCTGCTTGCTAGGGAGCTGTTTGTTTAGGGACTGTTCATTCTGTGTTCTCCTCATGCATATATTTTTATGATCGCTGATGAAAAAAGTCAGTACTTAAGTCATATACCTTATATTCTACATCCTAAGGCCAGTCTCAGACAGAAATGTATTTTGCACAAACTGCTTCACGCTATTACAGAAAACTCCCTTTTGCCATTTCAGCCAAGGCATTGGCCACAGTTTTGACCCCAAAGACCTCAGATGTCTTGTAGATAGCTTTGTCAAAGATCACCAAGTTCCTTAAGGATAAAGAGAAAGCTAACCTTAAAGTAAGGATTTTGAAGCCAAGTCACTATTCTATGGGGAGCCAACGCAAACAGACGATAGATTTGATGTGTTCAGGGTATCCCGTGCTGCTGAGAAATCATGTTGCAGTGTCTCATGCTCCTAAGGACTTAAGCCTACATATTTATTACATTGTGATGGTGTAGTTCACAGAGAAAAAAAAACCTGAAGGTTTGTATTACCATCATTATCCCTGAGAACAGGATGGAGTCTCAGACTACTGAAAATGGTGGGAGATTTTGATGTGTGGAGTCACTGTCAGCAGGAATTTCAAGAGCATTACTAAAACTACAAAGAAACGGATGAATAATACATCTGCTGTAAATTACACTTCTGGGGAGATCAAAATTATTCACCAATTTGGAAAGCATGGAGGGTTAAATATTATGACAATTTATTTTGACATTCTCTAGAAGAAATAGTTTCAATATTTTCAAAACAAGAACATTCTGACTTTCTATTTTGAAATATCATATTTGTTTTGAAATTGACACAAAATTGTTCTGGATTTAACAAAAATGTTTCAGGTTGGCAAAGAATAAAATTTTTCTTCCTGCTGTGAAAAGAAAACAAACTATTAAAGTCATTAGAAGTTGTTTTGGCTTGTTATAATCATTGCCTCCAGAATGTTTAGTTCAGCCACTAAACTTTCAAAAAGATGACGAGATGTATCATTCCCACAGCTCTCTGAAAAAAAGGGGAAAAAAGCAACTGGAGCTGCATACCTTTCAAAGACCCGGTTCTGAGGTTTGTTTTGCCCTGACTACTACCCACTGCAGCATAAATCAAGTTGCTGTGTGGTAAACCCAAGATAAGCAGATTCATATAAACTACACCACTGTACAGCTGTTTTTTCCCCTCTGTATATTTGCTCCTATCATTTAGCTCCCCATATACTCCATAATGGCCAATAGACCCTGTCTCCTTCAAGAGGGATGTAAATCACTACCTACCTCGTGGGGGCATTTCAGTTACACAGCAAGGCTCTTTCTGCTTCTCAGTCTGAAAATTTGTGGCAGTTTCATTTAAATGAATCACAGAGCTTTATATTAAGTTACATACAACATGAGGTAATGCAGTCAATACAACAGTTGAGGTCTTATTTTTATGTTAAGTTCAATTTATCCTTACAAAGTCTTCACCATTTCAGCTTTCACTGTGCTGCAGACTTAGGCATTAACAATGTATGAAGTTTATTTTAGAGGCTGCCAGGAGCAGAGTGCTGGAGAATCTGGACAGGTAAGGGGCAGGTACATGAAGCTCTGCTTGCTTGGGGACACAAAAAGTGATTTGGGGTTAACAAGAAAAGTAAATTTGAATACAGTAGGATACCTGGCAATGAAACAGCAACTCTTAGACTGTAAAGTCTAGTTCTCCAGTGGGAATTGCAATCTCAAAGTCATAGATTACATAGAGCCCTGAATATTACAAGTGGCTCACAGAAATAGTTTTCTCTAATCCAAGGACTCTGGCTTAAGGAAAACTCAAGTTTTGAAAAGATAAAGGGCTAGATTCTGTACTACAACTTTCATTGGCTCAAGCCGGGAAAAGGAGGAGCACAACTTGAGGTAGGCCTCCATCACTTTGCAGTACCTGGTTTTGGAGCTGTCAGAGAAACTGAAGCTTTACTTAATCTGCCCATAATGTCTGAAACAACCACAGCACATTGATACAGACACTTTCCCCTCCAGACCCCTAGCCAGCCTCTTTTCACAGTCATCAGGACAAGTGACACAGATGCTCATGCTGATCCTGAACACCTCCACTTAAGCAGTCAGGCCATGGCCCCCATGCAAGGTCAAAATGGGGCTTTAGTAAATACAAATAAATTATCCTAACATTGCAGCAAGTCTGTTTTTAAAAATAGAAAAAAAAATCCCCCTCTTGTGTTTGGTCTTTCCTAAGTAATTTTTGTTCAGTTTTGAAATACTATTACTATTTGCATGAATTGCAGTAATGACCAGCAAACCCAGTTATGAGCCAAGGCATCCCCCTCCCCATGTATGGCACTGCATAGACCTAAAAGGCTGTCCCTTCCCCAAAGCATTTGTAGACTGCAGAACCTTAAAACCAGTGCATTAGTTAAAAAGAGATGTGAGGACAAACATGATGTTATGTCTAACATAAATGATGAAAATTAATCCAGGTAGACTCCCATTCCCTTTTCCATTAAGAAGATTTGATTCAATTAAAAGCCAGCAAATGTAAAGTACACAGAAGACATCCTCTTATATTTAGACTAATATGTGGAACTCACAGATGCCACTGAATTTTTGTGGAAGTAAATAGCTTAGGAAGCTTTAAACAAGAATCAGACATTAACAAACAAGCACAACATCTGTAATTTCCATACCAAGGATGAAAATTACGAGGAACGTCAATCATCTGGCTTGAAACAAATCAGCCAGTCAGCAGATACTCCCAGGAGATATGTTTCTTCACAGAGGAAAAAAAAAAAAAGGAAGTAAAAGATCTTCATTTGAATTGCAAGCACTGGATGTTCACCACTGACAGAAACACAATCCTAGAACACATGGACATTTTTCTGTTTTAACAGGTAAGCACTTTGTATCAGAAAGTTATTCTCATTTCACACTCACTTTAACAGCACTGTTGTCCAGAGGGTTATTCATGATTCACAGCACCATGAAAACAGAATTTAGCCCTTGATGTTTTACTGGAGAGCTTCAGTATCAGCAGAAGCATTCTTGTATTGCATCCTGATGGGCTAGCAGTCCACCACTTTATCCAGTTTGGAGTTATGATTCTGCTTCCATTCCATTTGTGCAGTTTATACAGACTCAGCTTATTTCATGTATCTTAACACATCTCAGTCTGTATCAGAATAAATAACCATTGCCTGAAACCAAAACCCTATCATTCACCTTCTCTTTCTTACATACAGACTCTTATCTGTGCACCTCTCTATGACTGCAACTCTTACCTTACTGGAGTAGTAGGTTGTGCAATTACTTGAGTTAGGTCTTCCCAGTTAAGAAGCTTTCCCACAAACATAATGGCAAACAGAAAAAAGAAATCAGTCATATTTGGGCAACAGAGCTCCAAGAGACATTATTGTGCTCTATCATCCTCTATTTCTATTCTCATGCTTACCAAAGAGATGGTGGCAAGTTTCTTGTGAAGACTTTAAACTCTCCATTTCCATTCTGGGTTCATTTAACATACACTGTAACCACATTGCTGAGGCAAATTCATTTGAATTGCATGCAGATTAACGCATCTAATTTTGTACTCTAGGTGTTCCACTGTAAATCAGTCTGGGCAGTAGTTCTTTCAATAGACTTCAGCATCTGGTTCGTTTGCTTACATTATGATACCTCTTAGCAAGGCCTCACAATTACTCAGTTTGCAACTCTGCAAATGATCAACTGCCAGACTGCAAAGTCAGAACACCTGCCTAGTTTTTCCCTTTAGACCCCTACCTGTCCTCAGAATTTAGTTTTCAAATTTTGATGATAACATATGAGACCAGATTCAAGTCAGTTACCTTTACGGTATTTCAGGTCTGTAAAGGCAATAGTGGTTAATATGATAACAAATGCTTCATACTGTATGTTTTAATGGCAATAGTGATGCAAGGTCCCATCAAGAACAATTGAAAACAATAAAGGGGCCAGTCTTACATACCTGCATAGCTATTTTCAAGGTCAGGGGAGTCCTCTTTTTTTCTGACTACTATCTCACAGCCATAAACAAAACCAGGATACATTATTCCTAAAATATTAGGTTTATTTAATGCTGTCTTTGGGTGACACTTCCAAAAAAGTGTGTAGAGAGCCGATCTGCCTAACATAATAGGAGCAAACAGGCAAGTCGAAGAATTGTGAAGTTAACCTGTTCCTCAAGTGTCTCTATAATATGAGTAGGATTTTCAGGAGCACATTTTGCTTATCTCCATTTCTGACTAAGAAAATGCTAAAGCTCCTCCTGACTTCACAGAAAGGAAATTATGTCAACAGTGAGTACTTTTTACTACAAAAACTAAAAGCTTTATAGTGGTGGCAGGTGCTGAAGAGCTCAGTATGTTAATTGGCAGGAAAGTCTTGAGACTCAGGTAGATGGGGATGAGAAGACCAAGAAAGGATGGATTCAGATACAAGGAATAAGATGCAGCATGCAATGAACAACTAAAGAATGCAAATAATATATAACAACAAGGAAGCAGATAAAAGTGAATATTCAGAGATGTGTTAGAGGAAAAGTAGAGGAAATTTAGAGTTTTCCCATTAGAAATAGCGCTTTACAATGATTCAACCTGCTGTGAGAAATCAACAGAAACTGTAACTGCAGTCACTTTTTGGTTGTCATTTCTGCATACAGAAGTGCTTAAATCTGACCTATTATGCAGCTTTCCTAATCCTCGTGTTAACATGCAAGAGCTGATATTCAGCCTCTTCTTAGCAATGCCTTCTTTGGATTGAAACTAAAGAATTCAGTTTTATTCTGTAAAGCAGAAAAATAACACATTCCATTTCTACTAAACTAAACAACAGTAGTGTATTTTTTCTTTCTAATTCTGACTTACACTGCATCCCTCCAGTCTTTGAGGAAGAGGGCTAGGAGGAAAAAACTTAAACTTACTCCCCACAGAACAAATAAATACAGTCAAATCACCAGCATGGAAAATAACTGTATGAGCCTTAGGTACCAAAGCTTACCCACAAATAGCTCATAGTGAATAATGCATACAATTTAAAGTCAGTTGAAATAAGTGCCAGGTCAGTTATCAGGCAGCAGTGATTTTGCAAGGCTTTGAAACAAACTTCTTTTTTTGATTCTCCCTCTCTGAGGCACAAACTGAACTTAGATGCAGATAGTAATGACTGAAGTGTGGGCAAGAGCTGGCCAGTTCTGCAGTCTTTCAGCTGTACATCAAACCAGGTTGGTGCTGCCGAAGAGGCAACAGTAACATGAAAGAGCCAGCTTTGACTTTGTGAAATGAGCTCTTGACATCATGTCAGGTCCTAAGGCACTACTATGCCTCAGAAATTGAAAGGATTTGTCTTGCCTGAAAATTTCAGCAGAAAAGCAACAGACTAAGGATCTACCACCATGGACCAGTTGCCTTGATTCCAGTTTAATTTCAACTTTAGAAACATTATGTATTTGGCTGTCAGATTACAACCTTTGTATGAGCTAAAGCTTCCACACTGTATGTTCACACAGATGCTTGAGGGCTAGCCTCCTTTCAGATGAATTCGTCTCCTCAGACTGCTGAATACTGGGCACATTTTCCAGCTTTGGAAAGGTACCAGGGGTTCTCCAGCAAGGCCATTAGGTTGAAGGCATTTATGAAAGGAAAGGAAAAAATGAATGAAAATCAGGAAGGTTGAGGGCATTTATGAAAGGAAAGGAAAAAATGAATGAAAATCAGGAAGTATATGGAAATATATGGTCTTTCACCACAAAATTATACCCTGCATTTTATTTTACCTTCTCTGGTCAATGAGCCAAAGGCTTTAACAAGCAGTAAATTGCTGCACTGAAAATGCAGCCAGCTGATTATTCACAGGAGCTGTAAAGCTTTTCAGTCACTGCTTTCCAGGATTCAGTAGAAAGGTGTTTAAATTGCAACCTAAATTATTTTTTCCTTGATGTGCTTGTCCCTGTCAAAACATGTGTTGCTTGTATGAACAAGACTCAGGCAATTCTGATTACCTTCAGTCCATACATTACCCCTAATGGCAACATTTTCTAGTGAACCAAGGACTGGAACTGTTATTAACAGTGATATTTTATATTTCCATACTGGAGCAGGAAGAACTACTTTTATACCAAGGCTTAGCAGGAAACATGAAAAAAATTATTCTTAAATAATAATAAAATGGATAAAGTATTCCAGGAAAGGTTCATCTTTAATTTCTGTTTTCCTTGAAAAAATAGGTGATTGATTTGTTATTTAGAATTAAGAAATTAAATCTGAAAAATAATTATAGCGCTTTATATTTTGAGGGAGGGTTTTACTCATATTTTTACTAGAACTGCATTAGGTTACCTTTCCATTTGAACACTGAAAAGCACCTGATGTAAAATGCAGAAATTCTGAAGTTCACAGTATTAGAGTCTTATTTTAACTCTTGTCAGTAGAAATATAAACTGCTTAGTTTCCTAACCATTTATAAAGAACCCCAGCCTCACACAGCCATGCCTGGAAAAGTCTGGCCCTAAGTAAGTTATGCGAAGACCCTTGAAGTAGCATCATTCAATATGATTCATTCACACAACAGTACAGCATATTCTTCTAGGTGGGCAGCAGCCATCCAGCTACTGGTTTCTACAGAGGCATGATAAAACATAAACTACCTAATAAATAATCTGTCAACAGCACATAGCACTATGTAAGAACTCAATGATTCCATATTAATTCATAGATAACAAGCAGACATTGAACTGTTGCAACTTTTCAGTGTTGGAAGACTTTGAAGAAAACTTGAAGGTAAATTATTTCTGCCAGGGTTGTTCCTTCCTTGCATTCTGTTGGACATCACTAGCTTAGATAACTCTCCCCACAGAATCCACACCAAGACAATTTGAAAACACTGAACCAAGTCTTAGCTTTCATTTGCTAAGAAGCATAAACAGCCTTAGAATCATGGAAGTTTTTACCAGAAATCCAGAATCTAGAGGTTTTGTCCCCACAAGTTTTACCATCATAAGGTTTAAGCTTCACATTTTGTATTGTGCTTCAAGATATTTAATTGTATGCTTCTGTCTCCTCTCCTGTTCCAGTGACTTAAGCAAGTGAAAGATAGCATTACTTTGCCTTGATAATCAATTGCACTACACATTCAGAAACAGGAAAATTCCAGTCCCTTTTCTTCCCTCAGTACAATCAACATTTATGAAAAAGGTACATTAAAGACTACCATTAAAAAGTGTACATTGCCTTCAAACAGGTTTTCACATGTACTGTTTGTTAAATCAGCAACCTTTCATATCACTTTAAAAAGCTGTGTATTTACTTTATTAAAATATCTTAACATATACATTTGTGTTTTAATAATCAATACTGCTTCCACTTTGATTAGTCTTACACATGTATTCAGGTTTGGTAAGTGTTGTATATATTTTTTGTAATGTTTATATTAGCATTCCATACAAAGACATCTATTCTTCTCCTGAATAATAGCCTGGGCACTGTTTCTCTTTCAAACTCCTGTATAGAAATCAAAGAAGTGATCTGTGACCATTGTCCAAGAACAAAAGATACTCAAAGTTGCATCTAATCTAAATACTATCTTCTGTGAATTATTTCTTACCATAGATAGCCTGCGAGCACTCAAGTACATACCTTTTCATGTCTGGGTGGCCAACAACCTTAAATCCCTATAAACTTGATCCTTTCAGGAAGTCTTTGGATACATAGGCATGTAAGGACAGGCATTTATAAAGATCATATGGGAAAATCAACCCAAAGAGAAGATTGTGATGAAGGGTTTGGGCTTTTTCCTATGTCTTCAAGCTATTGGAAACCTGGTATTTTGTGTCTGTCAGTATGTGCCCTCTCTTGGACAATCTGAGGCAGGAATTTACATTCACTGCTGGAACACAGTCTCATACTTGTTAGTGATGTCGTCTGTTTCCTCTAAAGTGGATTCACTTTAGCAAGCACCATACGGGAAATTATGAGTTAATGTCTTCTGTGAAGAACTAGGAATAACATAGAGAGACCTATTTTTATTGCATAAAGCAGAAACTATCTCATTTTGAGTTATAAAAAAAAAAAAAAGGAGGCCTTAATACAATTGAGTAACATTTCAAAAGCACTAATACCTCACCTACAACTTTTGAAAATGTCATCCTCATTAAAAACACTAAGTGTATCCACAGAAATATCTAAGGGTTAATACATGCTTTTGAAACTAATTCTGGCTACCCATATGAAACAGAAAGGCTTGATTATATCCAAAATCTAGTTTAGCTCATGCCACATAGAAGGGGGAAGGAAGTGAAAAGACAAAAAAAGAAAAATTATAAAATTTCCCACTGTAATACTTAAATCCCATTTTACCATCAAAAGCAATAGGTACATTACTTGTATTTTCTCGTCTCTCTCTCTGAATAAGTGAACATTGTTCCTGTTGTTAACATCAGCACAGAAGTGCTCTCTCAAATCCCGGCTAAGTAAACCTTGCATCTAGTTCATCATCACTATCAACAAGCAACAGCCATGGAATGGCTATTGGTGAGCTCTAAACACAAACTACAGAGAAACTCAAAACAAATGCAGTTCTGCTCTAATATATGTCTATTTAATTGGCACTTGACATATAATCCCATTTTAAAATGGATTGATGTTATTTTAGATTACAGGGTAAACACAGCATGCTTATTCATAGTCTTCTTGTATCATGTAATGCTGTTTTCATCCAAACCAATTACAAATTCTTATCGTAGTTAACGGGTGCTAGACTGCAACTACAGATTGAACCATGAATGAATAAGGAATACAAAGTTGTAAAGAGTGACATGTACTGAGGTTCCAGACTTTAAGATTAGCAATGGATTCTATTACCAACCTTGATAAAGTTCAGGAAATGGTCTGATGTTGCCAGGTGGGACTATTTTCATTGACAATATTTTGCTTAACTGATGACTTCAGTTAGATTTTGAAAGTATTTGAACATTGATCATGAATTATTTCAGCATTTCACAGAATCTACCTGAATTTTAATCCAGCAATTTGAATCCAAACCCAGCTAAACCTCTGAATACATCTAAACATCTATTCAAACACAGAGTCTTTCCCTCACTTGGAGTGTCAGCAGCAACAGACTCATTAATAACAGTCATTCTGAGCATCTTTGGCCCTGGAGGCACCAGACAGATAAAACATGCTGTAAACAACATCAAAAGTAAACCTTTTGCTGTTTAAATGACTTCCTATTTGTCAGCATGCCACTTGTGTTGTTATCTTTACCTTAGGCTTTTGAACCACTATGAGTTTTATCACTCAGACTGCCCTCCCAAAAAACCAGCACACAGTATGCTAGTGGTTTGGGTTCTATCGTACCAGTTTAGCAATGCGGGATTACTACCAGTTTTCTTAACACCACATTTCCACTCATAGCAAGTTGACATAAAACACTATCAAGAGCAACACTGTGTGATACCTATTATTTTTGCCAGGTTTACAAGGCCCATGACAACATACTGGGGTTTTTTATTGATTTCTTTGTAATCTCTTATGTACTTAAAAACAGTTAATTGTATTTTTTGGAAATGGAGTTAAATACATTGGCCCTGCAAAGCACTTCAGCTCCTTTGGGAGAATGTGGACATTTCTCATTGATTTTTCATTAATGTGGGGCAGCCCCTGTGATAAATGAAGACGCTGTGCATTGAAGACAAAGTACAGCACCTTTCTTTCAGCTAGTCTAACTTAAAAGAACAGTAACATCCTTTCATGGTCATCTTCTTTATGAGATACATCCCAGTCTAGCAGCAGAGTATTCTCAGTCAATTTGTAGGTAATACATAAGCCACTGGCACCAGGGACTCATCTGGGAGGAAGAGGCAGGCAGATATGGAAGGTATCTTTTGAGCCAGATAAGGAAGGTAGTATTTGTGATACTCTGTTATTTATGATATTTGTGATGTCAGAACCAAACAAAAGAGAAATATCTGTCATCGTGCCATTGGCAGTGCAACCTGTGTCATCTGTGGTGGGTTAGTCTTGGTCAGCAGCCAAATGCCCACTCAGCTGCTTGCCCACCCAACAAGGCAGGGATAGAAACTAGGTTGAAAAATCTCACAGGTCAAAACAAAGGCAGGGAGACTGCTTAACAGTTACGATCACAGGCAAGAGAGACTCAACTTGGGGCAAATTAATTCAATTTATTGACAAAATAGACTTCATAGTGAGAAACAAAGACTCAAGTTAAAACAACACCTTTCTCCATGATGGTCTACTTCCCTCAGAAAATTACAAGATCATCCCTGAGGAGATACCTTGCCTTCATGCTCAACAGGAGCCACCTGCAGAGGTTGTGAATTGTAGCCTCTCTTCCAATTTCTTTGTCTCTTCACTGGTCCCTAGTGAGATATCCCAGCTTCTGGGCTTCCTTACCTTTTAATTCCTGACTGTCAGCCCCTGTACCCAGCATCTGAGCAACCAGGCAGCAACCTATTCGCCTGCCTGGCAGATACAATCTTTCTGCATATCTCAGCTTGCTCAGGCACCAGGTGATTTCTGCCTACAGAGTGACTTCTGTCACCTCCTTCTCTTGTTTCCTTGCCAAAGGATCAGCTTCCTGATCAGAGTCTTCCTCCTCCTTTACTAGTCAATGCTATGGACCTATTAATTTCTGCTTCCAGTTTTTCTTTTTGACTTATGGGGGTGATTATTGTAAATCGGGTTTGGGTCCCTGTCTTAACCATGGAGTCCTCAGATGTAGAGGCCTCCTTCCTCTGCTCTGATAGAACTGAACAGAGGCTCAGTAGTCACAGTCACAGTGCTAGGAACTGATGGGTCTCATTCAAGTAGGCAAGGCACTTGACAGAAGTCAAGTGGCGCCCCAATTCATTGGAATTATATGCCTGTTCAAGCATAAAATTCCAGGTTTTGGAAGGTGATAACTGCCCTAGGCACCTGCCCAAATCCTCCCACATACCCTGCTACCCAGGGACTGACGACATCAGGGCACGTTTCTCTGTCAACTCACCAACAAGTTGTTTACTCTTACACATTGATGAAATCAGATTTGATATATCCAACAATGTCAGATAATAGGACCAAACAGCTTACATTAACAATGCCTTGTCAATATTTTAAAAAGTGTGAAGTTAAATGCCCAAAACACCATTATTAATATTGGCTTGTGAAGGGAGGGCAGTCAGGAAAAATTTCATCACATTACGCATCCTGAAAGCCCTGTCACCCTATGCTAAAAGGGTTTTATTAGATGTAGAAATGTAGAATTTCCCTCTGTCAAGCACTGGGTTCACAGCAGAGAATTCAACGATATCTTCACTGCCAAGTGTCCAAACTTTAAAGAGACCTCACCCTACTTAAAATTCATAGTTCTACAGCAGCCCATAGAGAGATATTAATGAAGACCATAAAACATCAGAAAGCCTATGGAAGTAAAGTGGTACATAGTCCATTACCAATTGTTCTACTGAAAGCCAGTGTGTACGCTAATATATCCCTTCCTTCCTAAAGTTCCTCGTACATTTACACAAACCATTGTGTGTAGGAGTTTGAGAGATTGTCAAATTGCAAAAGAGCATTTTAATTTCCAACTCTTTATCTAACATGTCTCTTATCTGATGATCTCAGATTAACTCTTAAAATTGGGGATTTCATTTGCGTCTCTCATTTGCTTTGCAATACGCACACAGATGCTGGAAAGTCATGCCTTGTCTTGATGCATCATCCCAGGGGATATACCCCTGGGATATCTCCCAGGAGATTTATCCATCTTGCAAGATTCTCGCAAAAACTAGTTGATGCTTATTAAGTAACACAAAACCCAGTGGCCTGCATCAGAGCTATCACCTGAATTCCCTTAAGAGTACAGGTTATTTCTTAGCATAATTTTTGCCTTTGGTTACTCCAATACTATTCCAATCATTGGTTTTATACAAAGCCATGAACAATTTTTGCCTTATCCTTTCCCTTTTATTATCAGCCACTTTTTAAAGTTTTTTCGTCCTTAATTTCATAGCTTAATAAATTTTCTCACTGAACTCTCCACTACATTAGGATACTGTATTGATTTCAGAACATCCTCCATTCTCTCTCAGGCAGGATTGTAACCTCTTCTGTCCTGTCTTCATCTCAGATTCCCTCCAGTTTCAGAAATAGGAATTCCATTTCTTGTCATTAATACAACAGACTCCCATTTCCAGTAACAAAGGAGGCTGAACTTCTAGTTAGATCTCCAATCCAAATTTGGGAACACTTGTTTAGATATGGTAGAAATAGGGTCCTAACTTCATGCCTGAGAAGAGTCAGCCCATCCCAGAAAAGTCCCCAGTATCTGATGACCCAGTTCTGGCTCAGTGTAACCCCCTATAATTTCCAGTGTATCGTTCCCAGATTAAACTGAAGTCAAATTTAGTTCCCAGCTCTCTTTCTGATACCTTGAATTTAGTTAAACTGAGCTGTTCCTGTCTACTTTGATCAATAGCGATACTGAAGATAGAGCAGGAAGAGAACTATTTAGCCAGGTGTCCCTTTGTAAAGGCTTCCTCTTTACAGTGAGTCAGAGCAGATTACCGGGTTGATACAGTGTGGCTGATAATAAACCTGTGAGTAAATTAAAGGCTTTGTTTAGCTCATTATTGCAAAAAATCTTGATTTCACATTCACTCCCACTTCCCTCAATTAAAAGAATGTTCTTAAAAGGCTTTGGGGTTTTTGCTTAGCTGGGTACTTGAATAAAAAAGACTAAACAGTGTGTCAGAGCAATGTTAATGTGTGCCTTGGTTCCTGTTTGTATATAGATGACCAAATTCATAGCACTGCAGTTCGGCTGCAACTTACTTGTGAATAAGTTTGCTAGATTTGCCATTTTTTAAAATCTCTTAATGAGGACAATTCAAAGAAAACGTCTTTTCTTTTAGTTCTGCAAGCATATATAAAACATATACAAGCCCTATAATACTTATTATGTTGGGCACAATCCAGACTATGCAAAGCAATAGCCAGCCTGTTTTACAATAGGAACAGCCCGCCCAGTCCTAAAAAAGAGTCTCCCATACTCAGTTACCAGCAAAACAGAAGGGTACCTGAAAAATGCATTCTGATTTCCAAAGAAATTCCATTACTAGCCTTTAATAGGTGAGAAGTTCTGACAAAAAGGTCAGAGTAATGCTGTTGGGCAGATTCTGAGACAGACAATTGAACCAAATACAGTAGCATAGTGATTGATAAAGGCTTTTAGTCAAAATTTCAAGTTAAAATGTTCCACATATCCATGGCATAGGGGAGCAAGTAAATGGCCTAATAGGAAAACTAAGGTTTGTACCACCAAAGTACCTAGTTTTGGTGCTTAGTGCAGGAGACTCATTTCCTTAGGCTCTCTGTACAGACAGCGCCAAGAGAGGGCACCAAAAAGAGGTTCACAATAAGACACTATTACAGAGGGACAACAATACATGAAGAAAGCACAGCATCACCTAAAGCTGCAGGGCATTTACAAAATGACCAGGGATGCTGTCACCCAGACTAATTTTATCATAGTTAGCTTCTTCAGTTCACTGAAAAAACATACCTGTAACATATCAGTCCTGAAGCATTTCATTATTCATTTCAAATTATGCACATTGAACGACGTAGACAAAAACCACATGCACAAACATAAAACATAACACCATTTTCAATATCACCTTACTATTAGTCTCATTTTAATGCCGATGGCTTTCCAAATGTGCCATATCTTGTCTACATACCCGTCTAGAGATTCAGTCTCTGCCCCAAATAGAGTGCACTCAAAGACTGCAACAAAAATAAATGATGGAAGGAGAGCCATTTGTTGCTTTCACTTGGGCCAGATTAGCTATCTGACCTATAAAAATCATAATTGTGGGGTTTGAGGAGCAATGCAGTCAAGGAAAGACCAATATTATAGCACTGAGCTAAAGGAGAGCATGTCAGTCACAACAATAACAGACAGAAAGACTTTAGGGAGAGAAAGGGACAAAAAGAAGGCAGATAGATCTGAATGACAACAGAATAAAAAGACAACAGCAGCTAAGTAGGTAAGGAGACAACTGTCAAAGGCCTTGAAGGAATGGTGTTTAAGCAATAGTTAAGAAAGAAACAAAGAGTAAAGAGAAGGATTAATGAAGACATCATCGATCTAACAGACAAGATAGAAAGAATCAGCCCTCATCATTTGAACAAGGTTCATCAAAACAGAAAACCAGACATAAAGATATTGCAAAAATCAAGGTGAAAGTCAAAAAAGTCTCAAAATAAGAACTATCACAAAAATGGAAATGTGGATAGACCAGATGTGATAGAACTATAGTTGACCATATTTTAGTGAATATCTACAAAGAACGGATAAACTCTAGAAGAAAATTTTGTTAAAGATGGTCTTTGCCTGTCCAATATACATGCCTGCACTGTTACTCTGGTAATATAAAAACACACATACATACTGACTTGGCCATCAGGAAGTTTGATGTTTTAAAAACCAAACAATTCTCTGCAATATCAGTGCCCTAGCTTTCAACAGCAAAGATCAGAACAAAATGTACAACTGAGTATGCCAGGTTGTAATCATAAGACTGTGGAAAAAGTGCAAGTAATCAAAATAATTTGGGGTTTCAAATTATCAGGAGACATCCTTAGTGAAACACATGAAAGTTTGTCACATGTCACACTTTCAGATCACATCCTGAAACCAGAAATCTTTTCTCCCTACCTTGGTTATAAAATCTGTGTCTGAAACATTCCTCTAGAGCGTGTGAAAGCACAAAAACACTAACATCATATATCCATATAAAACAGTTGGCAGTTAACATTTACTTCAGCGACAGTTAAAGCCACCAATTAAGCTGGCATACATCTTCATATCCCCTTCCCGAGATCTGCTCTACCACCTTCCCTCTTCTTTTCATTCATTAGACAAGTAAAAATGGAAATTACAGGTAGCCTGAGTTGCACGGTTTTGAAATGAAAGGACAGCCTGTGGGATGAGAGGGAGAGGATGAGCAGAGAAATCACATTCAGAGCCTTACCTTCCAATTAGCAGGAACTCCCCAAGCACTCCCAGGCGCCTCATGGCAATGAGGATCCCCCTCACTGTCATTCCCTCACAGAAGCAAACCACCACTCTAGCCTTGGGTAACCTTTCTCGCAGCTTGCGGAGCAGGCGATCAAAGCTCTTTTCCCCAGCGTTACTGTAGATCTTGTCAGAGTGAGCAATGCAGAGACCCTCTTGGGCAGCCAGCTCTTTGAAGGCTTCCATTCCACTTTCCCCATAGTTTCCTGTTTTAAAAAAAAAAAAAAGCCTGATATTATATCATGCATTTAACCAGTTAAGGGGGGCTGTGATAGGAAAGGGATAGTTTTCCTCAAAAAAAATCAACTGGCAGAAGGAAGAGCAAAGAAGATCCATCAAAGCAAACATACTCAGAGTTCAGAGGAGAAATAAGAGGAACTGACCTGGAGAATGCATGTTTCTTTTCTTACATTGATTTGCCAGTGGATATTAAAGGTAAACAAGGGATGGATAGTTAGAAAAGGGGACAAAGACTGCTCAGACAGTAAGGATAAAGTTTTATTAACATTTCTATGGCAAAAATCACAGTTATGTTAGTCCAGGAAAACAGTCACAGTAAAGAGAAAAAAGGATTTCATTTGAAGCCATTCTGTACCTTGTGCAGTCCACACTCATGAAAGTGAATGAAAGACGATGTAAACTTAAAACATACTGATCTGGTAGCATTTTGAAAGCCACTTACACTAATCTTAACTGACAGTTAAAATTTAGGCTTGATGTTTCTCTTGAAATAGGAAACTTTCTACCTGTAAGAACTTCAGAAATAAATCTTCCTAGTATAGAAATATTTGATCTTTGTAGTCAAGACAGTATCAACACTGATTCTCAAGTTCCCTTAGTTTTTCTATTTAGATATTTTGGAAGCCACACCAACAGCTTTACAAAACTCAGACTGCTTTCAGCTATGGAGACAGGTGAAATCTCAAGTTTTCTTTGAATGTTTTATGCCTGCCATGAGTACAGGATTTATGATGAACATCAACCAGGCAAGAGGAGCAGATGAATTACAAAAAAAGTCTATAAACAGTATGAAGAAATGGTTCAAAAAGAGAAGCATGAATTTTATGCTATCCTCTTTCATAATGTTTGCTTATTTTATTGAGGAAATAACATCAGATACGCTGATCGCTTCTAGACCCAGACCTTTTTAAACCAAGGGTGACTGAAGAGGTCCATCTTCTCCCTTTGCAGTGATAGTCTGAAATAGCAAATTGCAATGAGTAAGACATCAGAATCAACTTAATTTCCTCCACAAAAAAAAAAATAAAAAAAAATCACAACAACTCAAAAGACTACCAGAGAGAAAATTCAGCAAGAGACAGTTCAGGCATTCTTTATAAATACAACAAAAAATAAGTGCATTTTTTTCACAAATGTGGATTGTTTGCAGCAGATCAGACACATATGCAGACACGCTATGACACAGTCATACTAGAATGCAGCCAAATCTGCCACATCTACTGTCAAACACAAAACTCAAGTCCTACAGCCTTTTGCACCAAACTGCCCTAGTTTTTAACAAATTTGCAGCACAGCAGAATGGCCTCTTTTCCAATCTGTGACTTGACGCCAGATACAGCAAGCAGGTCAGTCTGCTTTTTTGTCTGTGAGCCAGACACACTCGGAGCAGGAGCAATGCCATGGCCCTGCATGGCTGCAGGGAGGGGAGAGAAGAGAGGAAGAGTTGTGCCTGGTGGGAACACACCACCAGGCAGCCCCCACCGTGGGCTCAGCACTGCAACCCTGTCCCATGACCCTGCACTTTGCTAGATGATGTGGCCTCATATAGGGCTTGTCCTATGCTGAGAAGGACACAGGTGGAGACATTTCCATATATTTATAGCCCATAACCTGCAGTCACCAAGGGATTTACCCCAGGACCTGAATCTGGGCAGTTTGAGCTGTACTTGCCTTAGATTGAGACTGAAGCAGGACAGCCTCATTGCTGATTTGCCATTAACAAGCACCTTATGCTTTGGAAGGAAATTAGGATATATTTCCCAATTTCATGTGGAACTTTATGCAACACAGACTCATTTGAAACAAGTAGGATTATTCTGAAAGTCTTACCTAAGGTAAGCCAGGGAACTAAACTGAATCGTCTCAGATATTTAGGCAACACATATTAAAAAATAAATGTAGAAGGTTTCCTACCTAAATATTAAGGTAAGATGGGATTTTCTCATACATCAGTACAGCACTAACTCTGCTGTGTAATTCACGTTAATTATTTCAACAAATCAAAAATCAAATCCACTTGGAATAATTTTTTTCCAGCTTTAATTTTGATGAAATAACAATTACCTCATACATAGTCATACCTGCACTAACAGTAAAACAGCGTACCAAGATATAGTCTAAGAGGAAGTAAGATTGTTGCTTATGAATTCAGTAAGTGTGATAAAGAGCCTAGAAGGGAAAAAGCTAATTAAGATCAAGAACAACATTGACGCAAGACGAAATAAGAAAAAACAAGGCAGAAACAACCTGAAGCTGAAAATGAAAGCTTTCTAACCCTTATGTGAAAGTAGTGGAACAGCTTTCCAATAGCAGTATAAAGAAAGAAATCTGACGTTAGACCGGCGTTCGCTCAACTCACGAGAGCATTATCTAACGCAGATGTCTGCAACAGCCAGAGTTGAGACTTGACCCGGGAGGTCCTCTCAAAGTCTGTTTGCTCTGTTCCCAAAGCAAGACAACATGCTGCCACCTTCCCCCTCCAGGGGAAAGGATCAGGGGGAAAATGAACATGTGACAGATGTTGGGTACATCGTTCAATGCACTCAGCTACCAGGGTATGCACAATGTAAAGGCATATATAGAATAGAAAACACTAATTAATTCTGCGCAACAGCCAAGAACATATCCATCTGTACCAGCTTGCTGGGTACATCCATTTCAATCCACAGGCAGGCAACAGCTGAGAGGGGAAACATGTAATGAAAGAAAGAAATCTTCATGAGATGGTAGTCAGTGAGGAGTTACAACAGGGCCATGGGCTGAGGACTATTTTTCCTTTGAAAAGGGAAATCCAGTCTTATCTCCAGCTGCCTTTTGTTACCAGAATCAGCTGTGAAAAGCCAAAGTATTTATTATTGTGAAGCTACAAACAACTGATATTCCTTCTGACCTGTACCCAAAACTAGGTGAGCCAGTAACATACTTTGAGCCCCACAATACCCTGATAATTTTTAACAGTTTGTTTTTTTTTTTTTAACCTCTGTTCAACTTGTACCCTATTCAGAGAACCAGATACTTTCCTTGTGTGCTTCAACCAGACTCTGCACAGCAATGCAAAAGTAAATTCTAACCCTTTCACAGCTGCAATTTTACAAAGAGGATTTTTGTGGCGCTTCTCTCAGTGCCAACAACAACTTTGCTTCACCATTGTAAAAATCCTAGGTAAGGCCATTCCTGAGAGGGATCCACATATCTGAAGATGCCTGTGAGAGCTACACATAGTGGGAATTGTTCTCATGAGCTGCATTCCATGCATTACATATCTAACAAAAATGCTAATATATAATTAAAATGCTGTAGCAAAAATCAAAGATGTCATCTTGATCAACAGAAGACAAACAAATGAAGCAAGTACTAAAAATTGAGCCTCATAAATTGCTCCTATGAGACAGTAAGTATTACATTCATGTCACAGCTATACTGGAAGTAACACTATTTGCTTTTATTAACACTTGAGCAGTGTGGGGAGCAGAACCCATGAGCTCCATCAAAAAGGTTTATACTGTTCTTTTTACTATAGCTGTTCTGCAAATTTACCCCCATTCTCTTTGTCAAGAGAACCATTTATTTTTCATTTATGAAATGAAGTGGAAATGTAGCCTCAGCAATCAGATGCTTATGAGAATCCTGGAGATCGTCTTCTTGAGGGATGCACAGAGCCGCTGTGTGGGTCTTCCCAAGCCACATGACGTAAAATGCTGTGTTTTCAGGGGGCTTATAACCAAAACAGTGTGTCCCACATAAATCAATGTCTGATTTCATTCAAAGATAGGGATTACTTGTGGGGCAGCATAAGGGAATATGAATTGTTTGGTTTTGTGCTGCAGAGAACATCCCCTTGAAATATAGGCTATCATCTGTTTAAAAAAAAAATCTTAAAGAGAACCATAATGCTGAAGAGGAAGACTGAGACTGTTCTCTCTCACTCTCCTTTCAGTGTCAATAGAAAATATCAACTACTTTTTAGAGACACCTTTAGAGACATGCCTACAAAAACAACAACAAAACCCCACAGCAGAGGACTGTGCCTGGAAGAATGCTCCAATGCACTTAAATAGCAAAAGGCAGGGAGCAAGAGATACTTCACCTACCTGGGCCAAGAGCAATACCTTCAGGAGAGGTCACCTATTCCTTGCCATTAGGGGCTTATTTGCTGCATTTCTTCCTCTAAACAGCAGCAGTAACCACAATCTAGATGAAAGGTGAAAACAAAAACCCATATACCCTACAAACACATAGCAAAGGAAGACCACCAATAAGACAACCACGAAATCCAGCTTCACTGCAGGGTACTAGAGAAGCAAGTCATATCGGAGGAAGGTCCCCCTTTTCACAAATAAGTGAGAAACTATTCCCTGTCCTCCTCTTTCCTCTCTCAGCATTATGATGTGTTTGTTCACCTCTCCCAAGCTTGTAGTTACATTGCTAAAGGTATGAAGTTTGTTTCGATGTTCAGTATTGATTCACTATAAAACATCTCTTTTCCTCAGCTAATTGACTGCCTTTTGGCAGAGGGAAAATAAAAGAACAAGAGAACTGCATGACATACCAGCAAGGAATAACTACTCAAAAGCTTCTCTGCTGCAAAGGCAGATTATTTGGGAGGAGCAGAGCAAGGACATGATCTGATTATTAAGTTACTTCCTGGCATGTTGCAATAACTAATTTGTAAAAACTAGTGGTAATATTATATATGACAGTAACTGTACAGTTGTCAAATACAAGTCTGGGAAGACTGGAAAGATTTGGACTGGTGAACAGAAAAAAAAAGAAAAAAAGGAAAAAAGAGATGCCAGTTTTCTCTCCTATAACATCCTATGTTTCCCTATGCCACAAGGGCATCTTTGAAAAGTGTTATTTAATAAGAAAATGATTGATTTATCTCATTTTAATGCATTTCTTATCAGTTGAACCATATTAAATAATCATGTGCATACTCTTAGTCCTTTGCAAACTAAAATTAAAAAAGTTCAACCATCAGATTTAAACTAGTAACAGGCTGGGAACATACATAACCAGCTAATGTGTCTCAAATGACAAGCAGTCACTTTCCAAACTGTAATAATTCAACCACTTATATCCATTTGTCCACACCTTTCACTGGGAGAGTTAAAAATAAAAGCCAAAGTCTACATTAATTCCCTGAATGTAGAAGACTGGCAAAGAAATGAAAAGTTGTAATATGGGTCTGCCAAAGTGTGTTATTTTGGTACATCCCAAACAGAAATACTACATTCACTGTCAAGGCTGGCCCTCTGGCTCCCCAGTCCTGGCAAGTAAGCGAGCAAGCTTGGAGAAAGGATGATCTTCCCTCTGTCAATGTGGAACAGGTTAGGGATCTTTTAAGGAAGCTGGACACCCACAAATCCATGGGCCCCGATGGAATGC
>BOSO01011393.1:0-18952 GCA_018403395.1 Gorsachius goisagi | reverse complement strand
CTACAACCTCCTGTCAGGCAGTTGTAGAGGGCGATAAGGTCTCCCCTCAGCCTCCTCTTCTCCAGGCTAAACAACCCCAGTTCCCTCAGCTGCTCCTCGTATGACTTGTGCTCCAGACCCCTCACCAGCTTCATTGCTCTCCTCTGGACATGTTCCAGCAATGTAATGTCTTTCTTGTAGTGCAGAGCCCAAACCTGTACACAGTATTCGAGGTGCAGCCTCACCAGTGAAGAGTACGGGGGCATGATCACTTCCTTGGTCCTGCTGGCCACACTATTCCTGATACAAGCCAGGATGCCATTGGCCTTCTTGGCCACCTGGGCACACTGCTGGCTCATATTCAGTCGGCTGTCTTTTTCCACCTGGCAGCTTTCCAGCCACTCTGCCCCAAGTCTGTAGCGCTGCATGGGGTTGTTGTGACCCAAGTGCAGGACCCGGCACTTGGCGTTGTTGAACCTCATACAGTTGGCCTCGGCCCATTGATCTAGCCAAGATGTTCCTCATGGCTTTCCAGGATCTGTCAGTCCCTAGTACTGCTTGCTCAGTAGTAGACTAGTGATCCTCAATTCTGTCCTTGGAGCAGCTTCTCACCCTTGGCAGTCTTGTTAGGAATGGTGTAACTATAATACTGCAAAATAAGTGTGTGTCATCCCATTCTGTTTTCAATGGCAGATCAACCTTTGAGCGATTTCTGTAGCAATAAGGGTCTCACCAAAGTAAGGCAAAATTTCTTCACATTTGCAGTTCCATTGCATGGCCAAGAAATTTATATAGTATAGTCAGGCTTTGAAACAATATAAAAATCAATTGTGGGAATTGTACTCCCAAAGATATTTTAAAAGATTAAATCACAGCTTGGCCTTTCTTTAGAATCCTTCACTCTTCATACACCTCACCTCCTCACGTCCTCATCTTTGTGACAGCTACAGGTTGGCCAGCTCTCAGAAATGTGACTTGAGTAGCATGGGTTGGTTCCTCTTCTCTGCAAAAGCTGAGTAAAGCTGGAACCATGATTAACATTCGACTTATTAGAAGCACCATAAGAAATCTTGTCGCCATAATTTTGATGCTAAAAAATGTACAACAGGGTTTTCTTCTGAAAAGACATATTTAAATCAAGCTTGACCCTTCATAGAGCAAATGCAGGAAATTCTACACTGTGGATATGCACAGTATCCCATACATTCAGGTATGTTCAAAGGCACAACTAAGGCTGCCTATGTCGAAGTTATTCTAACCATTTTTTTATTAAATACCAGTGTTTGTATAGCAAATATTAAAAAAAAGTATTTAGCAGATGACGCCTCATCACAGAAGAGGCCAAAGGTAGGTTTCCACTTTCTCTTTCTCAATCCACCAAACCAGCAATATAATCTTTCCCAGCTGAATGAGTCCAATTTTTGTCTTTGGCTTCCAAGTTTGACAAAATTTAAAATTGTTTCAGCATCTAAGAAGGAGGGAGAAAGGAGATAAGAGAATTGGAGAATGGCATGGGATCAGCATGAACTCACAAGTAGCAAGGCTGTCCACATTTGGAGAAACAGAAGCCTTCTGGAGAAGAAAGAGGAAAGACTAGGTCATGTCAAGACAGAAAAAAGATCATCTGATAACTAGGTAAATAAAGCATCTTCAAACCAGTGGAAAGTTACTAGAAAGTTGCAGTAAATTGAAGATATTAATATTCCTTCCTGTCTTTGTAAGCCTAATAGCAACTTAAAAGGCCTCTGGCCTACTGCCAACAGAAAAGGATCTCCACCTGGTTTTATTCTTTCTTTCCTCCAGCAATTCAAAATGATAGAACTGAACTGGGTAAAACAGTTTAACTGAGACAGAAGCTGCTTCTGTTCCTGGGGTACTCAGCACACAGCCTTAACAGAGCCTAAACGCACTCCTTCCAGAGACCTGAGAGAAAAAAAAAAAATTGCTCTTTTTCACAGTTTGGTTAATCCATTTTCACATGTAGTCAGGAAAGGAAAAAAACCTCAGTGTGTTATTTCTGATCTGATCAAAACAAAACAAATAAGGAAAAAAGAAGAAACACAAAGGTTACATGAGAGTCTGTTCTTGTGACATTTTTAGTATGTTTATAGATTCAGGATATCTGACACATTCTTGGATAAAACCCCTAACTCTTCAGTGCCTATCCAAGCCCTTTAGAGAATCTCTATTACTAACAAAATAAGAGACTGAGAAATTTGGTGCTAAAAGCAATGTAGTGGTTTAACAGCAGCATTTTGTATTAGCAAAACAGGTAGCCAATGTTCTGTTTTCAACCTATTTAATGGTTCTTCTGGGGCATTTTACTTTTCCATTTTAAGATATATATTTAGGAGTTACTGAAATAGATCCCAAGACTCTAGTTTTAATGTAGCTTGACAAATGTATTGTCATGTAGAGTAATTGCACAGAGTTTAAGGGTATTAACTTTTGGAAGGAAAACATGAACTCTGCCAGATAATTTGGTCAGATGCAGAAAGAGCTATCTGATTTGGATCATGGAGTTATTAAAAAACTAATTGCATATGATGGTGGTGATATTATTAGTAACCCCTATGGTACTGCCAATTAATTGTAATAGGAATCAGCTGAAACCAGAACACTCCTTACATAAGCTTACACGATGACTGACAATATAGTCAGAATGGAAACAGGTAAATGTCTTGGTATATTTCATCTTCTTGTATACTGATGAGATTTTGAGGTAGAACATTGTGCAGCGGCTGATCTTAATAAATGGAGAATTTATTCAAGCATGGTCCCAAAACAGTAAGAAGAGATTTTGCTGTTGCTTGAAGAACTGGGTGCAAACAAGGACTTCCTTTAAGAGCTTCCTCACCAGCTTTGCCAGCTTCAGTAACTGCGATGAAACAATCACTGAGGGCATTGCAGAGGAAACTAATCCCCAGATTTAAGTAACTGAGAAAATAATTTTTTTTTACTTCTAATTTTTGTTTTGGAGCACTCTTTTATTCTTTGCCAAATTGGTATTGCTTTAATTCTTAGTAATCAAATACTTTTACTAACATATATCTTGATAATGAAAACCACAGGCAGGTTGGTGAGATTCAATATAACATCCAACTGAAAAAACCCTCAAATCTTCAGCTTTCTAAAGTGCAGCACATATTGCTCCATGCAATAACGAATTCATTCCAATTTTTCATCAGGAACATAGAGTTTTTCCATTTATTTTAGGTTGAAGCAAGACATTGCTAGAGAAAGCTGACTGCTTAAATGAAGATGGCTCTATGAAGAATAAAAGTTTAACTCAAGGAAGAAATGGTGAATAGAGCTATCAAATATTTTCTATGCATGTCATTGTATACATGTAGAAAAAACATCAAAGTGAAAGTCACATCAGTCAAGCATTTTCTGGGATATTGTTAGATCATCAGCACAGGTTCTATCTATATACCATATAACATATACCATAGACCATGTATCATATACCATATACCATATATTATGAACTATATGCTATATGTTTAGCACAGAACTGAAGAAATTTTTTTGGCTGAGTTCTTAGCAATCATCTTTTGTTAAAAAAGAAGAGAAACATGCATATATAGAAACAAATCTAATGTAACAGTATATTACTCATGGCACTGGAGTTAAGTCATAAAAACATACTGCTTTGTGAGTAAAATGCCTCATTCTATCCTACAATTTTTTTTACTGCACTGCCAGATTTTGTTATATTCAGTTGCACTGACAAAAATTTAGTCATTTTCATTTCACACTTACCATACTGAACCAGAAGGAGCAGTCTTTCCTTGTCTCGAGCCCAGCCCAGCAGAAGCTTCTGCAGAAAAGACAGTTTAATAGCTCTAGAATAAACTGCTCCCAGAGAACATGTGTTTCTAAGTCTCATGAAATACAAGCTGAAGTCTGAGTTTCAGTCCTAGTAAATGTTGATTTGTTTATCATGTTTGTTAGTGGGTTTTTTTGTGGGGTGGTTGTTGTTCTGTTGTTTTTTTCCCCTTTCTGATCGATCCTGCTTATTAGAATTCTTCTTCCTTAGACTAAGGAATGCCAGAGGTAAATGACATCTGCCCATGTCCCCACAGAAGGTATCCCATAGGTCTTCATATGTTGGATTGATTTCAGTTATTTGCACTATGCATATATGGGTATGTGTACCTAATTAAGAGAATTTCAGATGGAAACACTCTTGAGAAGTTGAAACTAAGTTAAAAAAAATAAAGCAATTGCACTCTCATCTTCAGGTTTTCTTCGTTTCTTTAGCTTCCATATTTCTTTCACTATGCACAAGACCCAGAGAATTCTGTATGAATTTACAGATGTAAAAAGGTATGAGAAATTTCAGCTCTTCAGTGAACAAGAAAAAAGCTCTGTGCAGACTATATGGTATCAAAAATGTTGTTTTTCACATCTCTTTGGGTCTGATTTCCACCATGATTTTAATATGCAGTGGATTGCAAGTCCCCAAAATAAATGTACCTTGACATAAATAATACTCTTTACTGATATTTCTTCCATGATGGCTTTATATCCTCCAGCCTTACCTCTGAACAGATAGTCACAATTTGTGAGTCTGAGCGAATGACCTGGAAATAAGATACATATATGCTGCAAATGGAACTGTCTTCCCTGTGACATAAACTTATATACTGTAGATTTATAGGAGGTTTACTCGATGATGAGCTACAGCTGAAATACCCTGATTTCGATGCTGCCTCCTACATCTTAAAATTTCTGTCAAACTACTTTTACAGGTAGTGACTTAAAGCTTTCACCCAACTACTGCTCCTATGGAAACTTGTCTGCTACTACATTTGTATTTTATCTGATGTGCATGATTGAATGTATGGGATTGATAAGAAATCTGGTTTTTTAACAGAATTCTCAGTGTGGTATGGGGGAGTATAAGGATTTCTGCCTATCCAACTAGCTCAGCTAGACGAGAACTCCCAAGGAAATTTATTTTGTAAGATGGAAAAAAATTCTCTAACTTCATCAGAGTAACGCACAGTTGTTCAGTAAATAGTGAGTTCCAAAGGACATATGCTAAGTAATTTTCAAATAAAAAAAGTACAGAAAGAACAGTATTTATGGTACTAGTGAGAGGCACCACTGCTGGTACAGAACACCAACGTGTCAAAGTGAGCATCCATTTCTACAGCTGGGAATATTGGATAGAGGCTGTATCAGCCTGTGTACTCTTCATGTTATCACCTTCAAATGACTAACTCTATGCAGAAAAAAATGTCACTGTGAAGGGTATTTATTGAGTCACTCCAAGTCAAGTTTCTTGGAAATGAATTAATACTTGTGTCACCAATTCAAAATATCAATTAATTTTCAAACATGGTAAATAGCAGACCAACTATCATCAGATTCATCCTGACTCTGAATACAGTATCAGGAAAAGGCAGTGAATCTACAGACTGCAATCCCATACAGAGAGGGAAGGAATTCCTTCCTGACCTTTGGCATTGACTTGCTTTCTCCTGAAAAATAAAAGTGATTACCTCCTTATTTTAGCTTTAGCTTTTGTCGCTATCAATGTTAATAGTACACATAATCTGATTCAGTTTAAAGATCTAAGCATCCTTACTCTTGCTGTCTCCTACTGTACTAAATTTGGTTATGGGTCAGGTATTCTTCCCATTCCCTTTACAGGCATGCAAAAATATCATGATGAGGACACTTTATTAGGGCAGAGCTTTCAGCTGCCTGTGTTTATTACTTTGTTTTTAAATGCTGTGAATATGTCCTTCCTTCAAATCTCTGAGAGATGTTTATATTGCAGACTGATCATTTTTTTAATAAATAAATTATTTCTATTTTTTGTTTCCACTTAGAGCCACTGATTTTCTTTCAGCAGGACCTGAATGCAGTACTTAGGATCTTCCATCAAGCACCTATTTTGACATGTCTTTGGTAAACAAGATAGTCAGAACTGGTTAGACTTCAGTGGTCCTAACACAGTCTCACATAACAGATTATGTACAGCATGTGCTCAAGGTAGGTCTAGGAAACATTAATTACATACTTAGCCTTACGATAACAAGACTTTTTGATCACGCACCATTTGGTGAATAACCATCATCCTAAAAACAAGTCTGGCTCCTCAGATGTTATGCAAGGAGGCTGGATATGATGCTGATTTAAAGGGTAAAAATACATGAGCATCAGAAAGGCTATTAAAGACTGCATTTGCTTTAAAAGTGTTTACCTTAGAATGATACCACAAGAAATAAAAGCACCATTTTATATGGAAAAGGGATACTTTATCTGGGAATCAGATAATATAAACTGCTTCCTGATAGATTAGGCCACAGACTAAGTCCACAGTTTATTTCATGGACTATTCCCAGTCAGGATTCAACAGCCATGTAGTAAGCTATAGGTGGACTTATTTCCATACCCCTGTCCCACATCAGACTAAAGATTAGCAACATGGGTTTGCATAGTGATGAAATAGTCTTTTCATACTAACACTAAAACATATTATTATTGATTCGTTTCTGAAGATGTAAGATGTCCACTAACATTTTCATTGTATTCAAGAGCAGTGTACGAGTATCAGTTTAGTGAGTGAGATTTAAATAAGAAGTAATGTTAAAGATGTTATCTATGATGAAAGCAATTACTTTGGAGTAGTTGTTCCTAATTACATTTATATAAATGCATATAGATATCACTGATTTCTACAGAACTCAAATATATTTACTGAGTTCTGAAATAAAAATTTAATTCTTTCTGCTTGTTTTGTCTAACTAAATCCATTCATATTTTCCAGGTTAAGCATTCAGGTAAGGCAATTTATTTTTTGGTGTTGAACACAGAATAGCTTATTTACTCTAGTTGTTTTTCCTACCTTTGGTTCATCAGTGTGTCTACCTTTATAAAAAATAATAACTAACTAATGATCATTTGTTTGCCATACATAGTCTTTCTAGCCATGTTTCTTAAGTAATTGTCATGTCTTGACTCTTGATAAATATTCACTCGAAATTACATTATAATACACAATATTAAAGATCATTTAAAGCCCCCAAACCTTGAGTAGCCATAACAACATAGGCAAACATGTCTCTGAAGAGACAGAATTATAAAAAAAATAACCCCTCACCTATCTACAGCTGCAGGAAGTGAATAAATGGGAAAGAGAAAATTACTAAGTAATTTTTTTCAGAGTGAGGAGAAAGATCACACTGTACATTTAAGAAAATAAATTTGGGATACAGATGGGTGAAGACCTTAAGTCCACAATTAGTCAGGACGAAGGCAGATGTGGATTGTTATGTTGCATGTAAGTAACAGTACATACAACACATAATAAACAACCATAACAAAGCCAAAAGAGAAAAACAGTTAAAACTAAAATAACACCCTTTCAGAACTCAATACTTCACACAATATTCTGGGGTACGCAGGCCAGTCCCGTCCCCCTGCCATCCTCCATAAAGGAATAGTATCATTAATCGACAACAAATGCATCTTTAAGAGCTTCCAACTCTAGGAGTGACCCACCTAGCTTTCTCTAAACAGGCTGCTAACCACATCACATCTTCACTGAGAGTCACCGAACCAGGCAACCAAGTGCTAGACAGAAGGGTGCCAACTGCCTGCGCTTCTGTGTAGTGTAACTTGGGAAGTACCAAGCAGCTTTGCTAGGGGGAGTGGTGGCTGCTCCTGTCACCAAGCATTTTCTGCACAGTCCATTTATTGCTGCTTCTGTCGTCTTCTTGTTCTGTTACTTAGACTCAAAACTTAATTCCATTTTCATGTTCAGGAATGTTTATGTCACGCAAGTTGAGTTATTTTTATATTTGACATGATAACCAAATAAACCGTATTCCATGAAGTTTTTTAAATCTCTCTTGAATTCTGAATGATTTATTTTGCCTTTTAAAGGCAAAATTTGCCCTTTAACTAACACTAACAAAATGGCAAAGTCACTATTCCTTCAGAAATATTGGTGATTGTGTCTTTAATAATTTATTTGCATCATCACTGCATCCAATATTATTGAATATATTAATGCTTATGTAAGCACTGAACTTTTGTAATAGGTTTAATTTCCCTTACAATCTTTTAGGGATTGATCTGTAGTGTCTCTGATGAAGAGTTTTTTCCCTGACATTATTTTGATTTACATACTGCGTTCATAATACTTAATTACATTAGCTTAATTTGGGGGAGGATAGGACTTTTTTTAATGGAAAACAGTTCTTCCCTGTCCAGACTGTTATTGGCCTTTATACTGCTCCTATTTTTTATTTTATTTTAATGCTCTAACATTTAAAAATAATACGAATATGATAGCATTGTTAAAAGATGCTGCTATCACTCATAGCCTGCAAGAAAGATATTATAAATAGCAAAAATATGCAACTGGGATTAGGCTTCAAAAATATCAGGAGCCTACACAGTAAAATCTGTCTGCAGGATATATAACGGTATCTGAGGTGTAGTCTGTTGATTAGGACCAACAATTTCAAGGAGTCCATGCTCCTTAATTGAGAAGAATTATTCAGACTCCACACTTGTTTTTTCCCTGTGTGGTCTTATACACATCACAGCAGCTCAACTTTGGGAAGGAGATTCTCATTTTAGGTGCTTCTGCTTTGTGACTCCCATAGATGGAAGATTTCCAGGAATCCTGTGTGTTTTGAGGGATGCCCTCATTCAGCACCCTCGTTCAGTGTCGACTGCCACAGGCGTGTTCAAGTATCTCCAGGCCTTAATAGCTCAGATATTCTTTAGTCTTCAGTGCTGAGCTCTTAGCCAGGGATGTGAACTCGACTGAAAAGAGTCTTTTTATGCCAGGCAGATCTTTATGCAATGTCAGTCTTCCTCTGAGCATGCAGCTTCACTCTGTCCTTTCACAGCTGGTGTTCCCCCCCTTGCTCCTGTACCTGTGACACAAGATTGCCTTGCAACTCCTGTGTAAAACAAGCCATGGCCTTGTCCAACATTGCCATCTCTGTATTAAAACTGTGTCTCTGAAGCAATCTAGGTACTGTAATTTAACTTCTTAGAAAACCTCCTTCTGCCTTTTACAGAAATTACTCTTGAGGCAGTCACCATCTTCTCATTTCATCTGAATTCAGCAGCTCCTACTGGGATTAAGAAGCTAAACATACCTGCAGATGAGAAAGTAGACACTTAAGAGTATTTTTGCCTTACAGAAGTGATTTCAAAAGAGTATGAGCTAATCGCTCCAAGCACATCTTCATGGCAAATAGCCATAAACTTTGAAAGCTACTCCTTCTGTGCTTAATGCTTTGCAAAGACTGATTTTATTTTATCAGCACACTGAAAATACAGTATAATCCACATAAATAGTGGAAAATCATGATTTCTACATAAAAATACTCGGTTAACCTATCTTAAAATGACAGGAAATTTTTAGATATTTTTAGAAACAGAGCAGCTCTGACAGTGATGAACAAGAAGCACGCCTGTGAGGGAGCTCTTACGTGGCATTGACTAGCCTTGTCCCCTGCTGTGGACAACCATGTCTTTAGAAACATTTTCATATGACCCCACGTACTGGAAATTTACTGAACAGGTAGAAGAGCTCTTTAAAGCTGGTTCAGAAGAAACTGTTTTATCTTACATACTTCAGATTCAAGAGAAAAGAATGAAAAATAGCAGCATCTCTCAGGGCAAATTCCATATGTGCCACTTTTAGGTCACAAATAAAGAACCCATCCTGGTTCCTCAGGACAGAGTATTTAGGGGGAAAAAGTGCCTCTATGGCACCTTGTCAACTTCTCACTTTAATAGTTGCCAAAAGGCTAATTCAGCTTTTAGCATATGGCAGCACAACCCTGAGGCTGCACTATATTATGTCTGTATCCCTACTTCCAGCAGCTAGGAATTACCAGAGGATAGGGGGTTATTTGCTATCTCCCTATTTCCCATCTCTAAGATGATGAACTATTTCACAGGGAGTTTCTAAGGGGTATTTCTCATGGACTACATCTGATGGGTTAAAGAAGATACATTGTGGTATTATTCCAAAATTAATTACACCAATCATAACGCAAATAAAAAGAAAGATCCTCACCTCAGCTGAATTCTCAAAACCTCCTTTCCTCTAGGAAGTATGTCTGAAAACAGGAGCATGGACTGAACTGTGCAACACTTCACATAAGAGTGAAAAACTCCAAAAGGCTGGGGAGAGGGAAAGAGAATCATAATGATTAAATAGGAAACCCATCCTTTCCAGAGCATGCCTGGACACAGTATGAGGACTGTCCTTCTGTGCTGCTGAAGCAGAGTCAGAAGAAGCCCTTTGACATTGGTGTGGTTGTTCCCAGAACCCTTCAGCTCTATTTCATAGATATGGGCAGAACCTCACACTTGCAGCACAGAAAGAATTCACGCAGAGACTAAATTCACATATCTACATCCATAGAGATATATTGGGTGACGGAGGGAAGGGACAGACTAAGCACAAAGAATGATGCCAAATCACAAAGACCCAGGCAGTTAATTCAGATGTGGTCCAATCAGAAAGATTTTTGCAAGGAGGAAGAAGACATCTTTATTTGTCCTCTGGAATTCTGTGCAATGGGAAAATGTAACCAAAAGCATGGTAGCAGTATATATGGCCTCCCGAAAGACTTTCGATAGGGTCTTATACACAGCTCTGAGTAAAGCATAGGGACTCAAGTTGTTAAAATACTACTAATGATCAAACATATGGTTCATAAAATGATTTGTTTTCATTGTGAGAAAATGCTGATAGTTAAGCTGCCGAGTTTCCATGCTAAGAATTACATTAAGTATGTTTACTGATGGATTCAGTAAGGAGCGTGCTTGTGAAAGGACAGAGGAAAGGGAAACCACGTGATAGAATATGAAACTCTGAGGAATGACGGAGGTAATTAACTAATTCAAGTGGATAATGAAAGTAATAACACCTTATCCCTTAAACACTCAACTTCAGACTTGGCTGCCCCTTTGCAGAAAAGATGTTATAGAAATTAGGAAGTTTTGGCAGCAAAAGGCAGGTGTGCTTAGGGACAGATAAAAAAATTCTATAGAAGAGAAATGGGAGAGAGAACCAACCTTTGGAGAAATTGAACTAGAAAGGAATATAAGTGGTTCAAAGTAAAATGGTATGTAAAAAGAAAAGGGAGGCTTTGTTTCACTTCCTCGTTCAATATATCGTAAATGTTGAATGCAGCCAGACAATGCTGTCTGTATTTAAAACTAATCAATTGCTTATTCACAGCAACATTCAATTAGCTGGCAGCACTCATTGCACAGGGCACTATCAAAGTCAAGAACTTAGCAGATCACTGAAGAACTGAACATAATAAGAAAAAGTGGAGAGAAAATATTAAGTATTAAAACAGCCATCATCAAATACAGAAATACTTCTTAGTGGGGAAGAGATTTAAAACTTCCTAACTACTGAGCAGAGAAATCTTCAATCTATTTTTAACATTACCAAGGGAATGTCTTACAACTGTTTCTGCAATAATTGATAAATTGCAGGAATTTTACACTGAATTATTTGGACCTTTGATTTCATACAATTTCATAGACGTAGCATTTGTAAAAAATCCTGCTTCTGTTATTTCAATTTAGCTGAAGAGGATAACACTCCTTTGGGATAATATCCTAACATGTTAGTGTTTTCCATTGTGACACTATTCCCTGAACATCTTCCAGCTTAGATACATGCACAGCATTTCACAATAAGTCAGTCCAAAAATGCTTAAATTTTCAGCAATAAGGAGGAGAATATTTTTTTCTGATCCCTACACTTAATAAGATTTTATACTTCAATAGTTCATCCAAAGAGAGATTCAAGATGAGACAGCATCTTTGAATTTCATAAATGTTCAGGCAAAACTGAAGATCTTTGCATCTGCTGTCTGAAAAGTCCAAAAGTATGAAAACATTTCATTTTTTCCTTCCTAAAAGCAGTCTTCCAGGGAGGGATAGCCCTACACTGATTGTAAGGAGGAGATATGACCAGGGTGATACATATGCATAACCTCCCCAAATCTGAACTAAATTATTATTCTGGATACATGTTTCATGCCTGTTCAGGAGTCTGATATTTATCTACTTTATTCAAGAATTTTACTGGATTCATGAGCTAGCACTCTCTGCTTACTAATTTGTATAAGCAGATCAAACTTCAGCAAAAATTTTATCTGTCTAGTCAATGTGCTTTCATTGTCTTTCTGGAATGAAATGATCTTCTGAATTGTGTTTCTGTTACACTGATGATATAGTAGGACATTAAATTGCAATATATGAATGGTTAATTGCTCATTTTTGTTTTAAGACTTGTTGGGAAATGTGTCTGGCAAGATAACCACTTATTTTTCATCTCTCTGAAAGCTATGTTATTTATTGTAATTAAAAAAGAGTATCAAAGGAAATTAGAGATCGAATATCCCTAGCTAGCTTTTCTAATTTTACATTTTAAGAAGTACATTATTTTTGCACACTTAGACATTAAGGATGTCTCAGCTGGAAAATAATTAATACATAGCCTAAAAAGAAACCCAGTTGTATGTTCAGGTGAGCTTTAGGTTTTGGTTAAAATGCTTCAAAACAAAATTATTTTAGAAAGTTGTCAAAGAAGTCAGGTCTTCTGTCCCACTGCAGAAGTAAAGTTGACAAGAATGTTTCCTTTGGAACAAAAAAATAAAGGTCAAAGAGACATTTGGCTCAATATAAAAAAGGTCTCTTAAGCCAAGGTAAGTTAGATAAACATATTCCACCCTGCTAACTTCTCACATGCTTCTGTGTATCTATGTGGGTGTAGAATTTGGCTCAACGTGTGAGTGATACTGGATGCCACCTACTGTGCACCTTACTGACACATATGTTGGATAAGGAGAAGTAGCACCAGTTAAGTAGCATCTCAATACTGTGGGGTCCAGCAATGATTTTTCTTTATATATATATCTTTACAGGACACATGCCATTACAAGAAAATATGTTAATGACATGAAAAAAACCTACACCCCAGTTTGCATTAACAATCCTATCAGAATGGTCCAACAATGCAACATAGTTTGCAGATATGGGTCCTACTGAAATCATACTTGAAAAACATTCTCATTGCATCACTGTATTTTTTTCTATCCAAAGGGATTTTGCACCCTATTCAGTTCAGGAGTTCTATAATATATGTATTTACCAAATGTAGATTAATATTTTTATAAATTCACTTTTGATTTCTCACATACTCATGCAAACTCACACCAAACCAATTAAAACATTAATGTATATGGCACTGAAATTAAAAAGCCCTAACCAAGAAACTCAGAGTTTTCCACAGTAAGCAATAGTGTCACTGGAAATGAGAAGCCAGACACATGAACTTACATATCTTTAATGTATTTCAGAGCACCAATAGTCATTTGCACTAATATGAAACAAGTGTATATGACTAACAGGTAAAAACGTTTTGAAAAATAATGAAAGTTTCGGCAATGAACAGTTCAAAAGAGAATATTTGTTAAAAATTCAAAATAAATTTCAATGCATCCATGAGGAATTTGCAAGAAAGTCAAAGTATAAAGTTAATTTAAAGATTTCCTATTTGTTTGTTTGTTTGGGGTTTTTTGCAGGAAAAAAACAACCCAAAGCAAAAGAAGCACCCCCAAATATCTTCTCCACAATATATTGAGCTCAACATCTGGTGTCTAAGTCTGGCATGAATGGTGTTAATTTGTATGATGCAAACACAGACACAGCTGTCTCACTCAAATGTGATGGCTACCTGGCAGTTTGTCCATGAAGAGAATTACAGATTATTTGATACATCAGTGAGTCAATGCTGTGATTTATTTCTGTAAGCCTATATAATTTTGATTGACAAAATAGAGCCCTTAAGAAAAGATCCTTTCCTTTTTCAGAGTGGCAAGTGTCTTCTAATGCCCATGGGGAAATCTTTGCTGAGTTCTTTCTGTTTCAGACAGGAGGAGACTTCAAAGTACCCCATATTCCATGTACTAAATAGTCATACCATAACTGGCAATTAGGAGCACAAGAGACCAACTTTAGCAGGAATTTGAGCTATTTACAAAGCATGTGAGTGCAGAACAGAGTGAATCCAAAGTAAAAAGAAAATGCAATGAGTAAAAGGGCAAGGTGGACGGAGAAAAAGACTGCTGAAATATGAATTTGGCCATTGAGATCAGTGGGTCAATGTATTTCCAAGTTATTTATGTGTTTTGAGACCCTAAATTCCACCAAGGGGAAGCAAAATTAATGTTTTATAATGCTTAGTTCTTGCACAGCACAGAGCTAAGATGGAGCTGATGCTTAGTAGTATTTCTATTTTATAGATTGGGGCACTAAAGATATTTCAGTACTTTCAACCATTTCATTTAGAAAGTGATATTGTAGTGAATAGTTGATAAAGACTGGTAATATTAAATAAATTAAAAGTAGAATTTCGTTAGAATCTATTAGGAAACAACCTTTTGCTGAAATTTAGGAACTAATAAATTTATACTTTGTGATAACGGTTACACATAAATTTACAAACAATTCTTGGCAGTGTTAAGAAAGCACAGCTTAAAATCTAAAACTATATTACAGGATTGTTTTCCTTATTGCTTTTGTCTAATACTTGAAACTTGATACACTCAAAAATCATAGATACTGAACATCATAAAGTATCACAGCAGTTTTCTTTCAAATTCAAGTTAGATGAAAAAATAGCCTATTCTGCTCATAGAAGTGAGACTCAAGTAAGAAGACACTGCTTTGTAATAGAGAAAATATCATACATTTATATTCTAGTCACTTTACACATTTATACACTACTCAAGGTTGGGTTTACTACCAAAATTGTGTTCTTAAAAATAAATCCATGCAAGTTGCTACTGAAGCATACCTTTGTACCCCTGAACAACTCTTCATATGGATTTTGTTAAGGGGTCTGGTTTGACCCAAACTGTTGGAAGAGCACATGCGAATGTCTTTCAACTCATCCTAAGATCCCACTTACTCAAAGGGACTCTGGCAGTTCACAGTCCCACATTGCAGATGTCTCTGTAGGTTGAAGCCAGCCCATGGAGGACTCTGCTATGGTTTCTGCTGTGATGCACATGACTCCAAAGTCCACTGAATGCAAATCACAGAATTCCATGCAGGGGAAAAAAAAAAAGCAAGCCAAAACCTTTCATTGACTTCAAGAGACTTTAAAACCATTCCTCACTGAATAATTGGCAGAATTCTTGAACTTCTAGTTTCTAAAAAAAGAGATATTTTTAATGCATTCAGGATACATGATCCAGCAGCATGTTCTGGTTAAACAAGTCTACCAAAATGGTGGTTTGTTATTCTCTCTAACTGGGAATTATCATACTTTAAATCTGTAAAAAAAAATAAATCACCTACACAGACAATAAGGAATCAATAGAAAAATTACTGCCATTGATGTTGTCCTTCAAACAAGAATGCGTTGCCTGAATTGATTTGATACATGGTAAGACAAGACTCTAAGAGGAAAAATAATGAAACATACTTATTGTTTTCAGTTTATTCTTTTTTTTAAATTGAGAATTTGTGGACCACAACTATGTATGCATTTCTGGAGTTCACAGAACAGTAGGATTTCTATCTGCATGTGATAATAAAAATATTTAATAAGAGTAGTCATTAGCTACAGCATCATTCCTTTTTTTCTGTAATCTCCATTTTTGCCCTGTCTGAGTAATCAAATTGCAGCATAATATTGTAAATGGCAATAATACTCAATCAAGTGTGGTGAATAGGTTCTTGGAGCTATTAATTTATGAAAGTCCTTTTTTTCTTGTAAGGAACCCAAGCAAACTTATCACAGAGATATAATCTGCATATTTATTTAATCCTCCTTGAATGGTTCTTTAAAATCTGGGTCACTAAATAAAGCAGCTAAACAATCTTCACAAGTCCTAACAAATGACTGATTATCTCAATAGAATTGAAAAATATATCAATGTTCTCTCTCTGTGCATGATTTTGTAACATGAAATGTTCAGGATTCACTGACGTGTCACAAAGAACATTGGGCCCATCTGTAAAAACATATAGCAGTTGGTAACAGGGACAGTTGCCGTATGGCTAGATGTGGTTACTTAGTATTGCCTTCATGTAATTCAAAGGTTACAAGAAAGGCACAGGGAAGAATTAAAGGAGTTCAAAAGAAACAGCTCCTGATACATCCAAAGTGGGTCACTAAATGACAGTGCTTGAATTAATTGTGCAGATTTTCTAAATCCTTCATGCTGCCCAAAGTACACAATATACTTTTTCTGTTGGGGAAGCCAAAAAGTTTAAATTATTCTAGAGTTAAAAAGGCATTCTCTGTACAGATGTGGGGAATTTATGGAGCACCAGGTAATGCAGTGCATGACTGAGTAGAAGAATCACTTAATACTGCTCTACAAACCTGTAGAGGATGACAGCATGGAGCTCTACTACCCATCTGTACCATCTACCATATTTTGACATGCAAGAAAAAGAGTTCAAGCTTTAACTGACTTCTATCCAGCCTGTTTCCAGAGTCTGTGAAGAACAAGCTTGATTCTCTAGACAAAGTTAGACCAAATGGATGAAGCAAACATAAAATATTTGCCAGTTTTAAAAATAATGTATTTCCTACTATGAACTGGGAAAAAAACATGGCCCACCCAAGACAGCAATTGGTTCCTTCTTATGCCAGGTTGGTCGTCTCTGCTTGGCAAGGTACTGTGATCTACTGCGTACAAGTAGTGTCAGGTATTACAATGTGGTTTCATTGCTACTTGACTTTAAATGACTATTAAGCCTCATTACTGAACCCAATGCCCTAGAAAGGGAATCTTTGTATTAGCACAGAAGAGGAATCAAATAAAGTAATCTCTCTGCTCTGTTCTCTCATAAAAAATAATTTCCTTCTCCAATTCCTCAATGTCACCACAAGTCAATGCAGATTAATGAAGCAAAGGGAGACAAAAAATATCTTCTATGGGAAATATTTCTGTTCTTGCTTTCTATAGAAGTACTGATTAAAATGCATGACCCCCTATGACCTTCAGATTTCCTCTGTCTAAACATCGGTTCTTAGAAGGAAAAAATGAAAGGAAAGATTGCAAATTAAATCAAAGATAAGCACTGTCATGCTGGTGAAGACAAGTTCAATGTGAATTATCTATTTAGACATGCAAAATCAGTGTCAGTTGATCCTTCTGAAATGTCCTCATGCCTCTGCATAAAAAAAGAAAGTTGTGGCAAAAGAAATTTTGCTTTACTTTAATTTTGCAAAAAAAAAAAAAATTAATTCTGCTAGGATTTATAAGGGCAGTCTTGTATTAGGTTTGTCCAGTTGGCTAGCTGTTTAAAGGGACTGGGCATAGCCTGAACAATATATGGTGGGAATGTGGCTGATTGATAGATGGAAAAATGCTTAACCACAACAAAGGGTATATATCTGAAAATGTAGGATACAATATGAAAACAAAAACCTTTGTAGTCATAGGTCAATAAGAATATTTAAGAAGTTGTCTGCCTAAGCAGGAGACTTTGGAGACTGAAGTTTTCTGTTTATTTTAAAAATTAGCTTCAATACCTCAGACTTTGAATTAATGCTAAAATGTAATCAAGAAGGAAGACATGGGAAAACAGCTAAGTCTACTGTGAATAATTCAACATAATAGAAGCAGATCAAGTGAACAAATCTAGTATCTCATGAAGAGAGACTAGTATCTAGTATCTCATTGAGAGCCACAAAACTGGTGAGGGGTCTGGAGCACAAGTCATATGAGAAGCGGCTGAGGGAACTGGGGTTCTTTAGTCTGGATAAGAGGAGGCTGAGGGGAGACCATATCACTCTCTACAACTACTTGAAAGTAGGCTGTAGTGAGGTGGGGGTCAACCTTTTCTCCCTGGTAATGGACGATAGGACGAGGGGGAATGGTTTGAAGCTGCGCCAGGGCAGGTTTAGGCTAGACATTAGGAAAAACTCCTTCACCGAAAGGGTTGTCAGGCTCTGGAATGGGCTGCCCAGGGAGGTGGTGGAGTCCTCATCCCTGGAGGTATTTGAAAGAAAGATAGATGAGGTGCTTAGGGACATGGTTTAGTGGTGGGATGGCAGGGTTAGGTTAAAGGTTGGACTCGATGATCTTAAAGGTCTTTTCCAACCAACATGATTCTATGATTCTTGTTTCAACCCCTTTGGCTGAGGAAATGATGGTGTGGTGTCATGTTCTGGAAGCCCCCCAGGTGCCAATCTGTGTTGTTGGTAGTAATGGTGGTGATGTATTTCCTAGGAGAGGAGTTATGGCCGTTGTGTACCCACCTCAATTCCTGTTAAGCCCTGGTTTAGTGCTGGTGAAGTTGGAAAAGCCTTGGCGGAAGCAAAGAAGAGGAGGCGTTCAAGGCTGGGATGCAGGAGAACTTTATTGAGGCCAAAGAGGGAAAAGGCAAGAGCACAAAGTAGAAGGGAGCGGGTCTGGTGTGCCAGTAGGGCGACCATTCAGCCAAGGTCCCTTGTGTGCAGGAGATTGTGCCAGAGCACCGAGGTCTTCATGCCCTGCATTAGGAGCAGCCCAGCGGAGGTCCCCCAGTGGTCTTTGGCTTGTGAGAAAGTGCTTGCAGGGGAGAATAGTGGATATTAGCAGAACAGATGATGCAAAGAAAGAAGTGGGAGAAGAGGAGGAGGTGCATGGGCCATGTCCCTGGGCAGCCTGGTCTGTCCCCTGGCCTGCTTCCTTGCTGGGTGGCTGGAGAGGAGGAGCTGTGGAGGGCAGGTCCCCGTGCCAGCAAGAGCCCGGAGGTGCGTCCTCAATCCATGGCGTGGCTTCCAGGGTGGGTGTGGCTGTTTGGTGTGAGGGGTGACATGGAGGGCCCTTAGCAGGGGTAGCAGCCTCTTCTGCCCCCGAAGCAGCCCAGGCCTCCCAAGCCGTAGCCGTAGCCAAAGCCGAATCGTCCGGAGGAGACGGGCACTCCCTGGGCGCTGAGTTCGCTG
>BOSO01011392.1:50529-80234 GCA_018403395.1 Gorsachius goisagi | reverse complement strand
GCACAGCGGGGGGGGCTCATCCCCCCACACTCTCAGGGAGGCTCATGGAGAGGCTTTGGGGCCAGACAGAGCCACGTGCCCAGTGCCCGGCAGAGGCTGCTGGAGTGACCCGAAAGCCGTGGGGCTGAATCACCCCACCCTGGGTGGGAATCCAGCCCCGGACAGGGACATAATGCAGGGATGCCACGTCCAGCCATGGGGGGGCTCCCAGCTCTTCTCCCCGCAGGGTGGGTGGGTGGGTGATGGATCCCTGCAGCCCCCCTGAATGTACACAGCTGCAAATGTTTGCATCTTTTTGTAAACCAGCCCTCTCTCACCTCCAACTGGGGCACTTTCTGCAGCTCTGTGCAGCCACCTCCGCAGCGAGGCTGGGTGCACCCAAGAGCAGGGCTGGGCCAGGGAATGCTGAACCATGGGGAAGGGCAGAGCACCCCATGGCATCCCACAGCCTGCTTGGGGACTGGGATGGGAACCAGCCCTGGCTGGATGGAGAACATCATCCAGGCTCAGTGGCCACCAGCTGCAGAGGGGCTGGACCCGGATGGGCCCAGGTGGCACTGGGATCACAGCGGGATGGCCAAGGTCACCGGGAAGAGCCACCAGGGATCGCCATGGAAACACTCCATGTTTGGTTCTGAAGACCAGAGAGGTTTTCTGGGCCTTTTCCCTCTTCGCTTCAGCCAAGCAAGGAGGACCGAGGTGTGTCCCGGTGTCCCCTCAGGGCAGGCAACGTGGGGCCCTGTGCTGGTGGGGGGAATCAGGCAGCACAGGCGCTGCTGGCCCCTGCCAGCCCTGAAGCACACCAAGGGAAGGGGATTTTGGGGTGCTTTGGGATCAGCCACCGCCAGGGACAGGAGCCAGAGGCGGGTGAGTGGGGCAGAGCGAGGAGGAGGAGGAAGCAGGGAAGGAGTAGCTGCAGGAGGGGCAGGGGAGTGCAGGGGGGCTCTGCTCAGGACTGGGGACCAGGCAGGTACCTCTGGGCAGGCAGGGCCGGCAGCACCTCTGATGCTGACCCCAGCACCCCCCGCATCCCACTGCCAGCATCCCCCCTGCATCCCAGTCCCGGCATCCCCTCCAGCATCCCCCCCGGCATCCTCCTCCCCAGCATCCCAGTGCCGTTTCCCCTCCCCAGCATCCCAGTTCCCCCGCCCCGTATCCCACCTCGAAACCCCTGCGGCCCCACCCGGTTGATTGACAGCGCTCCCAGCCAATGGGCGAACGTTGCCGCCGGGGGGGCGGGCGGCCCGCGGCTACAAGAGGGGCGGGAGCGGCGCAGGTTGAGCCGGCGGGCTGGACCGCGGCCCCTCCGGTACCGGCACCGGCTCCGAGCCCCGCCCGGCCCCGCCGAGCCGTCGCCTGCCCGCTCCGCACGCCAGGTAAGGGCTGTCGGGGCCGGAGCCGCCCCGGGGCCGGGACCCCGTTCCCCCCCCCGCCGGGACCCGGCTCCCCGGTGCGGAGCTGCCGTCGGGGCAGGCGCCGGGAGCCCCGCTGCTCCCGCGGGGGGGGGGGGGATCCAGCGGGTGTCGGGGTCGGTGCCCCGGAGCTGCCTCCCCCTGCCCCCCAGCGCTGCTGCCCCCAGCCCGGCCGCCCCCTCCATCCCCCGGGGCCGGGCGCTGCGCCCCTTCCCTGCTCCCCGGGGTGCCGATCCTTCGGGGTGGTGCTGGAGGCTGGGTGCCCTGTGCTGCCCGGGGTGCAGCCCCAGGGTGGGGGAGACACCCGTGGCGACCCCCCTCTGTCCGCTTTTGGGACCAGCAGCCGGTGACCAGTGATGCTATCAGCACTTTGAGAGGAGCGGTTGGTGTCATGTGTGTGGTGGCCCCAGCAGTCCCCTGCCCTGCCATGACCTGTGCTGGGTCCTGCTCAGAAAGGGGAACCGAGGTCTGTGGACCAAAGGATGCTGAGCCCTGGCCTCTTTGCGTGCTTCACTGGAAGGATAAGGTGTGGTGCTTCTAGCAAAGGTCCTCGTTGCTGCTCCCTTATAGGAAAAGCTGCCGCTTTTGCAGGCGAGAGGGTCCATCCACCCGCCAACACGGCTGGTGGGAGATGCGGGAGGACATGAGCATGGTACATGGTGGGGATTAACCGGTCCCTGTAGGTTAGAGTCAGACTGTGGTGCCAGGAGGGCTCATGTAGCTCTGCAGCCAAGCTGGGGATCGTTGGGGAAGCTTTGTGCTCTGTGGGCGTCCGGACATTTCCTCGGCTCTGGCTGCCGAGGGGTGGTGGGTTAAGCGCTGCTGTGGCAGACGGTGACAGATGCTGGTGGGATGATGGGGCAGGAAGCAGCGTCTGCCTGTGGGATTAGCTGGGAGCGGGGCTGGCTGGGAGCGTGAGGAGCCCCGCGTTGCTGCGGGGGGAGGCTTGTGCCCATCCCAGGGTACCCTCATGTCCCCCAAGCCCACATGGCTAGGAAATCAGATGCTCGGAAGGAAGATGGTGCTTGGTCGGGCTCCAGGTGAACTTCTACTCAACTTTCTGTATGGAGAGAGAGAAGCTCCAGGAGCTCTCAGCAAACCATCTGCTGCTCGGGCTGAGCGATGCCGGCAGCCAAGGCTGCGTGGGAGCGGGCACGGCGTGTATCGGAGCAGCTCTGCGTCCTTGCCCACGCAGCTGTGGGCTTGCCAGCGCTCCGGTGCACCGTGCTGCAGGCAGCCCCATGGCAGAGGGGTGCCTGGCCGGGGACCCCATCCTCACCAAGGGGCTGGCCGGGGGTGGGCCGGGCATCGCTGTGGCCAGCTGGATGCTGCAGGTCAGATGGTGCCAGTGAGGTTTTTCCCTGCTTTAATGGCAGACTCGTGTTACCTCCTGTTTGTCCCACCCTGACAGAGGGCAGCTGGGCATTGTGGCCTGGTAAAGGCCATGTGAGGGGTTCTGGGTCTTTGAGTGTTCTTCTGCAGCCCAAAGGGAGCCAGCCGAGGAGATGGAGGGGAGCAGAAGGTGATGCTGCTGGCTGCACTGATGGGCTGCCCCCGGGCCAGCTCCTGTACATCTCCAGCAGCAAAGGCCACAGCTAAGCATGGGCACCAAGCCTGTCCCCAGTGCCACAGCTGCTGTCACGACATTTGGCACTGCAGGCACACCGACCAGTTGGGTGGATCAGCTCTAGCATGGGGAAGCAGCATGCGGGGTTGGCCAGCAGTTGGGATGGAGAAGGGCCTGGGAGCACCAGCCCGCCCCGTGCCCGGTGTGTAGGAGCTGTGTGTTTTCCCTCCCAGGGGCAGCCATGGGCAAGCACAGCAGCAAGCTGGCCCCGGAGATGCTGGATGATCTGGTAAGGAGCACGGAGTTCAGCGAGCAGGAGCTGAAGCAGTGGTACAAGGGCTTCCTCAAGGACTGTCCCACCGGCATTCTCAACCTGGAGGAGTTCCAGCAGCTCTACATCAAGGTGGGCTTCAGCCGGGGGCCCAAATGTTGCCTGCAGGGCTGGAGCACCCTGTTCCTGCTGGGGCAAGGATGCTCCTTTGGGTACAGCCTCCACACTGAGCTCCCCCTCCCCATTTTGATATCTCTCTTCTTTCTTCCCTGCAGTTCTTCCCCTATGGAGATGCCTCCAAGTTTGCCCAGCATGCTTTCCGCACCTTCGACAAGAACGGTGATGGGACTATCGACTTCAGGGAGTTCATCTGTGCCCTGTCTGTCACCTCCAGGGGCACCTTTGAGCAGAAACTCAACTGGGCCTTTGAGATGTATGACCTGGATGGGGACGGGAAGATCACACGCTTGGAAATGCTGGAGATCATTGAGGTACCAGTGCTTAACATCAGCAGGGGCAGCTTGCTTTTTCTAGGCTTTTCACAGCTTATTGGGTCACTTTTGGCACCAAAGAATGAGTTTTCCCAGAGCCTTTTCTGAAACGTACCTGGCGTGCTCCTAATTGTAGCTGTGCAGCAGCATAGCTCATGCCAGCAGCTAACTGGGTCCCAGCAGAGGAACAATCCTGTCCCCTACCTTGTCCTAGGACCTTCTGCCCATCCAACATTCCTGCTCTGATACTTTGCTTCTCTTCTTGCTCCAGGCCATTTACAAGATGGTGGGGACTGTGATCATGATGAGGATGAACCAAGATGGGCTGACGCCCCAGCAGCGTGTTGACAAGATCTTCACAAAGATGGACAAGGACAAGGATGATCAGATCTCCCTGGAGGAGTTCAAGGAGGCAGCGAAGAGTGACCCCTCCATCGTCCTCCTCCTGCAGTGTGACATGCAGAAATAGAGTCCTGGGGGCTCATCGCTGGACTGGCTGCAGCCAACCTCTGCTCCTTGTGATGGTTTCCATCCCCATTTTCTGCTGATTTTCCCCTGTGACCACTTGGCCCCAGGCGTGAGCCATGCTCATACCTCCTGCCATCCATCCGCCTCCGCTCCCGGCTGCGTCCATGGGCTGCAGCGCTCTCTCGATGGGTAGAGCCTTCTCTGGGTATTGCTGGCTTGAGGTTACCCCCAAAGCAGCCCTCTCCCATCCTGGAGCTGGACTACCCGCACCCAATGGTGAGCGTCCTGGCTCCCCAGGGCCAACTGTTCCCATGTCCCTGCTGCTTTCTCCTTGCTTCCCCCACTGCTCTGCCTGGCCCATTCCCCCATCCTAACTGAAAGCAGCTCTTTCCCCCTTCTGCTGATCCCTCCCTCATTGCTTGTGATGCTTCCAGGGAGGCTTGAAAAGTCCCAAGTCCTGGCCCCAGTCTCTCCTTCACTGGAAATTCCCTGCAAGGCTGCCCAAAGGGACCAGGGCTGGCCCCAGGGAGCTGGGGAGTTCAGGCAGGGTGCTGCACCCTCCCTGAGGCCTCGCTGCCTTGGCTCCCTCTGCCTGGCTTTAGCTCTTCCACCTCTGCATTTGCTGCTGGGAAAGGTCAGGGTTGGCCAGGGGACTTTAGGGAGAGCAGAAGTGTCCAAGGCCACTCCTGGATGTGGCCAGTGTCTGACCCCAGAAGCCACCTTCTACCCCATCACCGCTGTGAGCTGGCAGAGCAAGTGGGTGACCTCCACAACTGCCCCAGCCGCACCTTGGATGCTTTGTGGAGTTTCTGGCCTTCCTGGGTTTTGAGGTGATGTCTGGGGTCTCAGATTGAAAGCAGGGGATGCCCAACTCTTCCACAGGGTGCCCTGGGGTGAGGTCGGGAGTGTGGGTGTTAAAGGCATCTCCTAGTGCTGCTACTGGTGTGTGGTGCTACTGTGGGGACTGGTGGGTCCTGGATTGGGGCTGTGGAGAGGTGTGGATGGGTCCTGTACCTGCTGAGCCTCCTGGCAAGGCTCTGAGGCCACAAGAAACATGTCTTCCTCCTTGCTCCCCCCATCCCAGCCTGCTGCCTCTGTCCCTCCTGCCCCAGGACAGGAATATTGTCACAGATTGGTATTTAGTCTGCACGTTGTGGTGTTGATGACTGTAATATCTGTTAGGAGATGGTGAAGTTGTTATCTATTTTTTTAATGGAGAAATAAACTGTCCCCCATGTGTGGTGTTCCCCCTGCATGGCTTATTGGGGGGCAGCTGGCTGCTGCAGCTATGGGGAGAGTGAGACGACAACTCTGTACTCCTGAGCATCATTTATAGGTCTCATCTGAGGCTGTGACACTCAAGGGGTGGAGAAACCCTTGGGGATGGTGTGGTGGGGCTTGGCCTGGGAAGCCTTGAGGGTGGGCGAAGGTGGAACTCTTCAGCCATGCAGGCAGCTTTGGGGACGGGGATGTCATTTCGGGGGGGTGGGTGGAGGGGGGAAGATAGCACCAGACATCCCTGGGCTGTGCTGGAAATAGGTCTTTGTCAACCAGGAGCCTGGACCCTGGCTGTTCCCTTCATTCAGGGCTGGGCATAGCCAGAGGACCTGGTGGCTTTGTCCTGGGCCCCATCCCAGCACCATCAGCAACTGGGACCTGCTATTGTTGTGTCTTTGTCCTTCTTCTCAGCCTCCTCTTCTCCAACCCCATCTTCCCTGCATGTATTTTCCTCTGGCTTTTCTTCTCCATCAGCAGCCTGCAGAGAACGGTGGCTGTTGCTAAGGAGCTCTCACCAACTTTAAATACTTCTCTGTAGTTAATCAGGCAGGGCTGGCTACTGGGCAGCAGCGCTGGCTCCCGACTGCGAGCCCGGCCACTCACCCCATCTTTCAGCAGGTAGGGAGGTGTGTGGCTCAGCTTCCACCCAGCAAATCCTCAGCATCTCATCTGTCCTGCAAGCTGCCAGCGCCTGAGCACAGAAATGGGAAGATGCCGAAACCATGGCAGTGTTTGTGTGTTTTTAGGAGCGCTGCTGAGGGAGAACTCTGTGCACCCTGTGCTGGGCTGCTGTGCTCACCCGGGCTGTCCTGGAGCATGCGTGTGTGTGTTTGCAGCTCAGCGGTGCCTGGGGAAGGAGGGACAGGGCAGGTTGTCCCCACTGTGTGGGAGTCTGGGGACATGATGGGGTGCTGGCTGAAAGGACAGTAACTCAAGTGTAAGAGGGGACAGTGAGAAAAGCCTCTGTGATCCCAGGGCCCTTGAGCATCAGCTTCCCTTGGGGCCAGCCCAAAGGAAGCTTGGTTATTTCCCAGGGGGAATCTGCAAAAGCCCTGGGGAAATGGAATCTCTGATGAGGCTGGAATGCTGTTAAACTCCCAGAAGGACATCCCAAAGGGTTTTCGATCCAGGTAGCTGGGTGAACCCTGGAGCCAGCACCGTTCATGAGTACCCGGCTTCCCCCTGGCTCTGCTCTCCTGGTTGAACCTCAGAGCAAGCAAGGTTGTGTTTGATCAGCCCTGGGGACAGGGATGTGGGTGTCCTGGAGCCGGGGGGTCGGAAGGGAGGTTTGCTGTTCGGCCACTGGCGCAGAGCTTTGGGCAAAGCCCTTCTGCTGGCCTCAGTGCTGAGGTTCTGCACCCTCCTCCCAAGCACTGCCCTGAGCCAGGTGAGGTGAGAGGGGATCCTCCATCACTTGGCCCTTCCCGGCTGCTGGGGTTTGGTGTCTAGGGTTCCCTGCTCCCTGGGGGTCCCTGGGCTGTGGGGATCTGCTGGTCATGGCGCAGTTTTCAGCTGAAAGCTGGGCTCTATGCACAGCTCTGGCTGGACTCAATCCCACCAGTGCTTGTGGGAGGACGTTGAGTGAAGAGCCTTGATTAATATCCACGCTGGCTCCGTTAACCAGCCCACAGCGCAGGTTCCCTTGGGGTGCTGGTGTGCCTGTCACCCACCATGGCCACCCCTTCCCCTCCAGCTCCGTGTGCTGGCCACCCTTGTGCCCTTCCAGCCACCCAGTCCCTGGCATCGGTGCCGCCCTGTGCTCTGCAAGGACGGGCAAACCCCAGCACCCCCCCTCCCGCCCCCCGCTGCTCTTGAGCCGAGAGCGAGCCCGTGTCTCCCGTGGGTGCCGTGTCCCCTCCCGCTCCCACCTGCTGATGGCACCTTTCCTCCCCCCAGCCCCTTCCCTTCGCTCCCCGGGGCTTTGCTGCCCGCGGGGCTGACTCTGCCCCGCAGCGGCTGCAGAGCGCTCCCGCACCCCGGTATTTCGGGCGGGCGTTGGGAGGGGTGCGGCGGCGGGGCGGGCTCGGTCCCGAAGAGGTTAAGCCGTGTCCCGGTGGGCTGAAACCCCGGAGCTTCATGGGATGCCTTATAAAGCGCGCTCCGCCGGCCCGGCGGCGGCTCCGGGAGCTCCCGGTACGTGCGGAGCCGCCGCCGCCGCGCACCGGGCCAGGAGCCGCCGCAGCCCCGGAGCCGCCGCGCTATGGAGCCTCCGGGCACGGCCGGGGCGCCGGGTGCGGCGGGGCGGCCCTGGGAGGAGGCCAAGGCTTTCTACGATAACCTCGCCCCCAAGAAGAAGCCCAAATCGGTGAGAGCCCCCGAGCCGGGCAGCGCTCCCCACCCCGGAGGGGAACCAGCCCCCCCCCCCCGGGTGCCCCGTCTCCTCCAGGTCCCCCTGGGTCTCCCCAGCTGCCCCATCTCCTCTAGGTTCTCTGGGGTCCTCCTGGGTGCTTCCTCTTCCCTGTGTTCCCCTGTGGAACTCTCTGGGTGTCCCCCATCTCCTCCAGGTGCTCTGGGGTCCCCCTTGGGTGTCTCTGTTTTTTCTTTGACTCTCGACTCCTCCAGGTCCTTTGGGAAGCCCTGGGTCTCTCCAGGTGCCCCCACTCTGCTGTGGCATCCCTGGGTTGCCTTTGGTTGCCTGGGTTCCCTCCAGACCCCCTCAGCCTCTCTGGGTCTCCCTGGATTCCTGCAGGTCCCCAGGGTGTTCCCGGGTCCCTCCTGAGCTGAGGTGTCCTTGCAGGGTGGCTCGGTGCCCCGTGAGCCACTGTCCCCTGTGCCAAGACCAGGAGGTCCTGCCAGGGACAGACTGTGGTGGGGTGGCTGTGGCGGAGCTGGGGGACAGCCCAGAGGCCGAATCCCTACCTGGGGCAGTGGGGTGTCACAGAGGTGTAGCTGCCCCGGCCAGGCTCTCCTGCTCCGGGAGATTAGAGGGAGAGCCTGTGTTATCTAACCAGGGCTGAGCCTGCCGGGTTTAAATATGGGAGCGCCTGAAGTGCTGCCGTATCTCAGAATAGCTGCGGCAGCGCAGGGCTGGCAGCGTGGCCGGGCTGGGGGCTGTGCCCCTGGGTGGGCTTGCCCTGGCCCCGCAGCCTGCGAGCCCACCCGGCCGTAGCCATCCTCAGGGCTCTGGGTCTCCTCCGAAGCGTGGGGTTCCGGCAGAGGCACTGCCCACGGTGAGGTCAGGAGCCTGGTGGTAGCCGGCACCTTTTGTGGCAAAACTCTGCGTGTGACCTCTCCGGCAAGGGGGGATGGCCAAGTCCCTGCTCTGCAGACCCCAGTTTGGAGCAGCCCCTGTGCTTTCCCTGCAGGGGACCCGGCTGCAGCCCCCGGTCCTGTACCCGCTGCCACCTGCAGCGCTGCTGCCTTTGCCCTTCCCGGAGGAGAAGGAGAGCCTGGCTTGGTGGTGGGATGCAGCTGGTTGTCTTTCATGCCATGCCTTCAGCCTCCTGTGGCTGTCAGCCCAAGCTCCTCCTCTTCCTCTCCTTGCAGCGAGCTCGGTGACCGGCATGTCCGCCTATGCTGTACAGCTGGGGAAACTGAGGCACAGGGCAGCGATGTGGTTTGCTGTGCAGTGGCAGAGCTGAGATCCAGGCGCTCAGGGCCCTGGAGTTAGGCTGTGCCACCCACCCGTGCGGGACCGGGGCCGATGCCCCGCGGTGCCTGCCCAGCCCCGTGCCCCTCCGGCGGGGCAGGCTGGGGGCCCCGTGCCTGCGGCCAGGCCGCTCGGCTGCGCTCTCACACAGCTGGGCTGCCCTGCCCTGCCAGGCAGCTGTCACCCCCGTGATGGACGGCTGCGGAGCGCTTTTCTGCATTATAAATAATGTGTTTGGAAAACTCAAAACCATCTCAGCCATTGCCCTGAACTTTAATCTGACCCCGAGCAGGGGGCTCGCAGCCGCCCAGGGCTCCCTTGTGCACGTGGGAAATGGAGTTCGCTGTCGTCTGTCTGCGCCCTTGCGGGTGCCGGGTCTGTCCGTCCGCTCGGCCGAATGTCTGTTCCAGCCAGAGCAGGTACTGGAGCAGGCGTGAGCTGTAGGGGCTGCTCCCTCCTGGAGATGGGCTGGAAGAGGTAGGGTGATTTTTGGGAGCACTGTGGGGGAGACCATTCCTGGCTGGGAAATGGGCTAACAAGGTGTTCCCGCAGCCCATGGGGCTCCCCGCTTTGCAGGGGTCTCCTCTCTTCCCACGGCCCAGCTCCCACGCCTGCTCCGGCCTCGATCCCGCCAGCTGGGGAGGTCAGCGATGAGACTTGTCACTCTTCAGCAATGTGGAAAATGTCCCCCAGCCTCTCCAGTGGCGCCGCGCAGGGAGGAGAGCCCGGGTCGGTGGGAGCGGGCCTTTGCTAGCTCCGCTCCTCTGGGCACCCTGATTGTCTTCTGCTCTGCTGGTCCCCTGCACCCATTGGGACCCATCCGGCTCACCAGGGCGCCTCATTTTTGGGATGTTTTCGCCGGGGTGGGGAGCATGCTGGAGCAAGCCTTTCCTCTTCCCTTTCTGTGACCAAATCTTCCACCAAAATTCACCTCCAAATTTTGAATTCAGCCACAAGGATTTGGTCTTCTGCAGCAATCCAGGGAAGTGCCCGGATCTGCCAGAGTTCCTCTGGGTTTTTAGGATCAAGGTGGGTCCAGCAGATTCAGCTCCAGGCAATGCAAAAGGACCAAGGGGTGCAGAACGGGGTCCCCACTGTGGCTCCTGCCTGAGAGGCAGCCAGTGATGGCTTCCAGGGGTGGCAGTGAAGCCGCTGGTGTTGGGTGCCACTGTGGGCACCTGTGGCTCTTGTGGGTGGGAGGGCACAGCCCTGCTGCACATCCTGGGAGCATGTAGGATTTCCAAATGTCTGCCTCTAATCCTTGGGGGCTGCTTAGGATTTACGTCTGATTAGAAGGGCGATTTAAAGGCCTGCCAGCTGTTGGGTCTGCAGAGGAAAATGTGCCATTTCCAGTCACTGCTGGTGGTGTTTGCATCTGGGATGGGTTTTGCACTTTATGGAAGCAGGGCCTGCTGGCAAGGTCACTTATGCTTCTGAGATGGGGTTTGGACCTTATGGACCACTTGGAGTCTGTGCCATGGGCTCATGTCCCTCTTCAGAGGAGACCAGGCATGGTCCTGGTTGTCTCTTCTGTCTTGGCTGAGCCCAGGGGTGGACCCGGGGTTGGGATGGGACTTCCCCCATGCCGCCCTGCTCACGCTTCTGCTAAACACGTCGCTAAGCTCTTGCTTGATGTTCAGGATGGGGCTGGGTCTGACCTTCCCATGGGAAAGGAGGAAGGGAGAGGAGCTCATCGTGAATCCCCAGGCAGCAAATTCTGTTGGATTCAGCGGAGCAGAGCCCCCCCCAGCTGCTTCCTGGGCTCGTGTTGGATGATGAGCTTTCATCGACCTTGGCTGACCTTGGATGCTGCTCTGAGGGTAAAACAGGGTTTGTCATTCAGAGTGCCCGACCCCGCCAGGGCTGGGGCAGCCAGAGCAGGAGGCGGCGTTGGGATGGGGTGCAGACTCCAGGACAGCTCGTGGGACTAAATGCATCCCGATGAGGACTGCGAGTGGGGCCCCTCCCACGCGCAGGCTTGGGTGTTTTCCCCAAATGAAGGGTGTTTTCCCCCAAAACTGTGATGTTTCAAGGCAAAGTGGGGTTTGTCGGGTTGTTCACAGCACTCTGATGGTGGATTTCAGGCACCGTGGTTACTGTACCGCTGTGACTTTTTTAAAACCCATTTTTTTGAATGTAGTAATGATCATCTGCAGTATTAGTGGGGATGGAGAAGCATCCAAACAACCCTGAGGAGGGAACGCTTCCAAATGAAACTTCCACTTGAAAGAAATGTCAGGACGCGCGGCTCCTTCCTTGCAGTGCAGAATTGCCTTATTTTTTAAATGTCAGCATTTCCCAGAGAACAGCAGGGCTGTTTCAGCCCAGCCGGAGCTGGGAGCTGTGTTAGCACCCGGGTGCGACTTTCCTGCAGAAAGTGCTCCGAAGGTGCAAATCTTCCTTGGCAGGAGCGAACAAGATCCAGCAGGTCCCGTTCCCGGAGGCTGGGCTTCCCGCCTGCAGGCAGCTGGTGCTCCAGCAGCTCACACTGGGGCAGAGTTAGGCCCCAAGCTTACGGTTATTTTTATTGCTGTGTTTATTACCTCTTAAATTAACCTCCTGGAGGCTGGTGCCTTTAAATGGTAGGGAAGGGACCTTGAGCAGCGTGTTGGCGTTGCGCAAGGTGCCGGGTGCTTTTGGCACCTGCCCGGCGCAAGGTGCGTGCTGTGGGGAGATAGAGATGCAAATTCAGGCTGGGCATCCGGCTAGGCTGGGCTTACTGCCCTGCTCACCCATCCCAACCCCTTCAACTTGCCTCCGTGCCCTGCGTGCTGCTGACCGACTTTCTCTGCTGGGGATCCTCCTGCGGGGCTGGAGGGTGCTCTGCCCTGCGGTCCGTCGGGGACCCGGGGTGGGGAGCAAACGCCCGGCAGCTCCCCTATGTGCCCATATAAATAACCCAGCGCGGCAGGGACATGGGAGCAGCACGGAGCGGCACGACTCCTTGCTGAAGGCTAATGGCCGGATGTCCCAAACCCTTTTTATAGTTATTAATATTTTCAGTTAATAAATGGTCCATGACACCGGAGTTATTTATTAATGAGTTGGAGTGCCAAGACTTGGCCCATGACAAGTTAATGGCTAACACCCACCGGGTGGCTAAACCTGAGATGGGGACCTGGCTGTGGTTCACTTCTGGGAGCGACGCTGGTGTCGCTGATCTGCTTCTGCGTGGACCTGGGTGATCCTGTGTGTCCTGGGGGTTATTCGCCTGCTTTCTCAAAAGAGCCACTTCCAAATGGGATCTTATTTGTCTGCAAATGCTGTGGGAAAGGGATCCCTCTGGCCACGGTGATGCTCTCAGCCTGAGCTAATCTGTGTCTAGTCCTAATCGCCCACTGCTTAATCTGCTTGCTGGGGATTTTGGGTAATGATGCAGCCCCGGGCACCGCTTAAGGGAGGTGTGCGGTGCTGGGAAGGCATGGGGACTGCTATTGACTCATTCCTGGGTGCGTCTCCATGCTGGGCAGGATCAGCAAGGGCTGGGATGGACGGGGGCAGAGCCCCAGGGCGGGCCCAGCCCTGCAGGGAGCAAAGATCCCCCATGCTGATGGGGTACCTTGTCCATGCCGGGCTGCTGATTCTGTAAAGCTCAGCCCTAGGCAGGGTGGGAGCTTGAACTTTGGAGCACCTGGGTGTGTGGAGTGGCTGGCCAAGGCATCCTCCTGCCCCTGGGCAAATAGCATTGCCAGAGGATTAGTCATCTGGGAAATCATGGAGGAACTGAGGGTGAGGTGTTTCTGAAGTGCTGCCGGCCTGGATTTCGCAGGCTCCCTGCGGAGACGCATCCCTGAGCGCAGCCAGAGAGCGCCTGGGCTGGACTGCTCCCAACTCCCAGGAGCATCCCCCATGGGAGCCCCCAGGCCCCATCCTGCTCCCAGGACTTGCCGCGGGCAGAGCCTGCTGGGGCACCACTGTCCCTCCTTAGGATTTGCTGTTCTGGGAGCGAGGATTTCTCCTTGGCCGTCAGTAATGAATTTGCTTTCATGTCTGCAAGTGAGTGATGGGGATTAACACCCTCCTGCCCTCCAAGGGGAGATGGAGGATGGGTGGGGGTCAAGATGAGATTGACCTTCCTGGTGTCCCCTCTCTCACTGCAGAGTCCCACTAGAGGCCCCCTTGTTGACTTCAGTGGATTTTTGGATCAAGCCCTCAAACATTAATAATGATGACTCATAAATCATTGCTTGCACCACCTGTTTGTCATGTTTCCACCCACAATAACTATATCAAGTGTTTTTATAAGCTGAGCTGGCACGGGTTGTTTGTCACATCTGGACAGCATCGTGGGAGTGCGGATCTGGCCAAGCCGCAGCGTGTGGTTTTTCCTGGCTGGGGGGTGGGGGGGTGGGGAAAGCCACACAAATTCCTTCTGCACAGGATTGAGCGGTTCTCTTGGGGTAGCACATTGGGTCTGGATGGATCCTGGCAGCCTGTTTGCAGTGGGAGGGCTTGGGCATGGTGCGAGCAGCAGAAAAAGGTGCTCGGGTATCCCGAATGTGTGGGGATGGTGCAGCAGGGAGATCAGGGTTGCGGCTGCCCCGTTATCCTCCATATCGCTATGGAGGTGTCACCCACCCCGTGGCCTTTCATGCTGAAAGTTAACAGATGCCTTCTCGGGCAGCGGGGCTGGGTGCAGGGGCTGCCTCCCCATTTTCTCCTTTTCCCTGCAGCCAAAGCCCGAGAATGCCATCACCATCGCGGTGTCATCACGGGCACTTTTCCGCATGGAGGAAGAGCAGAAGATTTACAATGAGCAAGGGGTGGAGGCCTATGTGAAATACCAGCTGGACCATGAGAACGAGCCCTTCCTCCCTGGGGCTGCCTTCCCCTTCGTCAAGGTAAGCAACCACCCGCCTAAGCTGAATCTGCACCGCGGTCCTGACCCAGAAGTTTTGGGGAGAGGGGAGTGCTCTGGGGTGCTTGTGTGGGGAAGGGGTGGGAGATGTGTGGCAGAAGGGATGTAGCCACGGAGCAAGCGGAGGTCAAATAAACCTCCTGGCAAGTGATGCGCTGCTTCCAGGACTGGGGAAGTGCTGAATTCTCCAAATTGGCAACTGAGCCCAAGAATTGAAGAAATAATCTCTTTGGATCATATTTAAAGTTTCCCTTTCGGGAATTCTCATAGCTTTTATTATTGTTATTACAATTTATTTATTCTTTTAAATTGGCTGAATTTAGCCTTGCTACAAGAGTCGGCCGATTTCTAATTTCGACATGTTGAAATGAGGCATTTCAGACTTTAAAAATAATTTTCCAATTTCTGCCCTGGTTCCACCAGGTTTAGTGCAGTTCTGCGTGCTGGCCCTCACTGAAGCGCTCTCCTGCCTGTTCCCACTGAATAAACTAATCCACTTGGTGGGGAGAGACTGATTCTGTTTCAGATTTCTTGAAAAACCACTTATCTGTAAATTTGAGCTAATTTGTTCTCATCTCCTAACAAAAGCTTGAAGCCTTTTGTGTTTGGAAATAGAAGAGTAGCTATATGCTTTTCCCCCCAAATCAGTCTCTTTTTTGTTTTCCCAGCTAAAGCTGCTTGCTGATGTCAGCTTGGCTCAGGGTGTAGCTGGGGTCAGGCCAGTCCCTGGTTTTGGTGAACAGAAGTGTTTTTTCTCGGTGAGAAGGGGGTGAGGGCCATGCCTGGGGCTCGCTGACCCCCCCCCCACCCCCCCCCTCTCCCCGGGGTGCTGCAGGCGCTGGAAGCGGTGAACACGCAGCTGCGTGAGCTCTACCCCGACAGCGAGGAGCTCTTCGACATCGTCCTCATGACCAACAACCATGCCCAGGTTGGGGTTCGCTTGATCAACAGCATCAACCACTACGGTAAGCTGAGAGCAAAGCTGTCCTTTGCACAGGTGCCGGTGGCGTTTGAGAGCTTGGCAGCAAGAGAAGGAGACACTTTCTCCTGTCTCTTCCTCCAAACCACATGCTGAGCTCACTTCTCCCAAATTTCCTGGGCTTTGAGTGGAAGTTGGATGATGCTCTGGCTGCCGGACATGCTGTTGAAGGCAGTACCAAAATTAGCCCCCATCTGGCCGACTCTTGGGAGGCCACAGGAGAGCAGCATCAGGGCTTGTTTGGGGGGCAGTCAGGCTCACCCTGGGGTCCATCTGCCCTCAGATCTGTTCATCGAGAGGTTCTGCATGACGGGAGGGAACAGCCCCATCTGTTACCTCAAGGCCTATCACACCAACCTCTACCTCTCCTCTGATGCCGAGAAAGTGAGTGGGGCCATTGAAGAGGGTGAGTCTGGGGTCTGGCTTGGGGAGGGGCAGCGGGGGGAGCCTGGAGCCCTCAGGGGGTTGGTGCCAGGAGCGATAGCTCCGATGTCCCTGTCCCTCCATCAATGTGCAGCTAGGGTCTGCTTGTCCCACATCCCATCCTTGATGCTCCAAAGAATCTCTAGTTTCCATAGAAATAAGGCTTTCCTCGAGCTCCTCAGCTCTTGCAAGGCAAAGGGGCTGTTTTTCCTGTTGATTCTTGTATGCAAAGGGAGGTTTGTCAACTGGGCATTTGGTTTTGCTGTAAAAGGTCTGGGGGCCAAGCTACAGGGTGCGTGCATTTCCTTGCAGTGTTTGCTTCCAGTCCGTCGCGTTTTGCTCTGCTCCTCAATGGATAAGCCACGAGGTCAGGTCCTTGGGTAACTGCCACCTCTTGCCTCATGCTTTACCTCCACAGGGATCGCTGCAGCCACCATCTTCAGCCCCAGCAAAGACCTGGAGGTGTCGGAGAACCAGCTGCGGGTGGCATTTGATGGTGATGCCGTGCTCTTCTCTGACGAGTCGGAGCAGATCGTGAAGGCTCACGGCTTGGACATGTTCTTTGAGCATGAAAAGGCTCACGAGAACAAGCCTCTGGCACAGGTAGTGCTGGGGTGCAGCTCGAAAAAGCCTCTGGGAGACAGACAGCCCAGAGGGGTGTGCTCACCTCTGGGAACAAGCCAGGGGTTGGCACGTGGAGTGTGAGATGGGGTGGGTCAGCAGCCGGGTGCTGCTGGCCCATGGGATGGCTGCGGCTGGCCCCTTGCTGGGGCTCACAGGGAGGAGGGGATAGCCAGCCTGGCTGGCTCTGCTGGGACGGGGTGCCTGGAGGAAGGGGTAGCATGGAGGTCTGCAAAGTGATGGTTTCTTGATTTGGCAGGGACCCCTGAAGGGCTTCCTGGAGGCCTTGGGGAAGCTGCAGAAGAAGTTCTATTCCAAGGGGCTGAGGATGGAGTGTCCCATTCGCACCTACCTGGTCACTGCCAGGAGCGCAGCCAGCTCGGGAGCCCGGGCCCTAAAGACTCTGCGCAGCTGGGGCCTGGAGACGGATGAGGCTTTGTTTCTGGCCGGGGCTCCCAAGGGGCCACTGCTGAAGAAGATCCGTCCTCACATCTTCTTTGATGACCAGATGTTCCACGTGGAGGGAGCCAAGGAGATGGGCACTGTCGCTGCCCACGTCCCCTACGGTGTCGCCCAGAAGCACAAGCGGCCAGAGCAGGAGAAGCAAACCCCGAACAGCAAGTAGCAGAGCTGGCTGGTCCCGCGGCCCCCGGCGTGCGGCACAGACTTCGCCCCGTGCGCCACGCTCTGACCTCGGTGGCGGTCTGCAAGGCAGAGCGCGTTTGCCGTGGTGAGCGTGAGGTTGTTCCCCAGCGGGAGCCTTGTCAGGGGCACGGATGGAGGAGGGGGCTGACAAAAGGCTTCCTTTTGCCTCTGTATTCGTTGCAGTGTCGTGGCGTTGACCCGGTTCCTCTTGTGGCCGGAGGCTCCCCTGCGCCGGGCAGCCCCATGAGCCGTTTCCCCGTTCATCCATGCTCTGCGCTTGCTTCAGGCAAAATCCCTCAAGGATGGATCTTGCCTTTCGTGGACTGTTGGTGCCAGGCAGGTTTAACCTATTGGCATTTCTTTAAAGCCCCTGGTAATTCCCAAAACCTTTGATTTACAAAGCAAACGTGCAGGCTGAACTGTTGAACGGGAAAGTTGGGAGCACGCAAAAACCCTTCTTGCAGCTTTGAAACAAAATGTTGACCCTTTTAACTAAAACTAAACCATAATATTTTTCCTTCACAGACCCAGCCCCCTGCTCCCCAACCAGAAAAATCTTTCATGTCTATCCCTTCGCCAAGATTTTGTCAGCTGAACAGCTTTCCTTTCATGCACTACAATTTGGGAAAATAGAAACAAACGTTTCTATGTGCTAAAAAAAAAAAATAAAAATAATCCTGTTTCCTGCTTGGAGCTTTGGGCTAGCGTATTGTTGGCCCAGGTTTTTAACTCCGGGTTTCACAGTTGCATGAGTTAGCACTTAAAAATAATAATCTCTGTGAGACATCCAAAGCCCAACTCTTGGGTGAGCTGCCCGGGGTCTGCAGACAGATGCCTAGGGCCTGAATTAAGTTAAAAGCAGGCCCTGATCTATTAAGGACATCATTTGAAGTCCATTTAGGTAAAGCTGCAGAGAATTTCAGCCTGGGGGGTTTAATTAAAGGATTTTTTCCCCCTTTCTAGGCTGAGCCCATATGAGTTGATAATCTTTTTCTCCTCTGCTTCCTAAAACCTCTGGTGTTTCCTAAAATAGACACCTCTGCTAGCGTTGCCGGGAGAGAGAACCAAATCCCTGGTTAAAAAACAGGAAGAGAAATCCGTTGGAGAGCTGCTCCGAAACCGGTGTGAAAATCACACTGATGTTGCTGCACAAAGCCCTGTCCCAGAGGATGCTCTCCAGAGAAACATTTCAAGATTACTTCTTTCTTGTGGGTTTTTTCTTTCTTTTTTTTGTGGTGTGTTGTTTTTTTTTTTTTGGTTTTTTTTTTTTTTTTTTAGGCAGCACACCCCATGGTTGGGCACAAAGGATGCCCAGCGTTATCAGTGTAGTGTTCTGCAAACACCAACGCCACGGGCTGAAGTTTTCCAAGGTATGTGTCTGCCTCTGGCTTGACTTTGCAGGGAGGTTTCAGCTAAACCAGCTCAGCCCTTCCCAGCAGCCAGGCTAGAGCTCGAGTTATCGCACTTTTGACAAATATACGAACAAGCTAGCGCTGCCTTTGGTGGCTTGGGAGACTGTTCTCTCATTGCACTAAACCCTGCTCTAGCAGTGAAAAGCAAATTGCACTTTTTTCCCCCCCTCCAAACTATTTCACTTTGATAGACTGTTATTTGTCACATCTGGGTGACAAGGACCTAGAGAAAGGTCTAAAATCCAAACAAAGTCTTGAAAGAAATGAGTATCTGAGTAACACATCTATTAATATATACAGGTTTATAAAAAGGTCTTGTCTTCTTAATGTGAACCCCAGACATTGGGATCTGAACTGTATCTTGGAGACCTTTTTGGCAGCTGGGAGGGGAGAACAGCCTGGCCTCCCAGTAAATATTTCCAAGGTGTTTCCTGAAGATCGCATCGTGGAAGCTCAGCTGAGCCCAGCTCGCAAACAGGCTGCACCGGGCCTCCCACTACCCCTGGAGGTGATGTTGTGAGAGGGGTTGTCAGCCAGCCCTTAGGAACCCCTGGCCAGGGCAGGGTGCCGGTGGGATCGGATACGGTGCAAGCACAGCCCCTGGGGATGGGTGCTCGTACCGGGATGCGTGCTTTGGTTGAGGGGTGTTAGCAGGGCTGGGCTATGCAGAAGGAGATGCCTTGTCTGAAGGTGCTGTTAGCTCCCAGAAAGCAATGTGTTGTGGTTTTGGGGCAGAACCCTGGATTTCAGCAGCTTTCACTGCTGCCTTTCCAGACCCTGAGATGCACAGGGAGCTGGGGGCGAGCTGGGGGACAGGGGCATGGTGCAGGCAGGAGTTTCGGTGACTCTGTTTAGGGTCCTCCTGCTTCCAGGGCAGCTTCGGGGCTTGCTGAGAGATGTGGGGCTCGGGGAATGGGCCCCAAGGGAGATAGACCTCCCTTTGCACCTCCTGAACCCTTCCAGTGTGGGGAGGATTTTCTGTTCCTGCACTGGCTGCTCCATTTGCTTTTATCTACATGGCTTCCTATGGGTTTTTTTTCTCCTCCATCACTATAACTGGCAGACGTGGATTTGCTGCTTGTGTACTTTCCTTGTGTGCCCATCCGTGACATCCCCTCGGGCTGGGGGAGTGATGTGGTCCCCAGGACCAGCTGCCCGGGCTGGGCACATCTCCCACCCTGTTGGGCCAGTGCGGTTGTGCCTCTTGTGCTGTGCTGGCCGACAACTGGACTTCCCCGCTGTGTGTTGTTGCTGTGGGTTTCACTTCATTGTCCTCCGGTGGTTTTTCTTGTGAATGGACTGCCAATGTTAATGAAATCCCTCTGGGTGGTTTTCTGTAATAAACTGTGTTGGTCCCAGCCCAGCTCTCTCTGTTGCCGTTTTCACGTGGGTATTTTGGCTCCTTGGTGCAGCCAGCAAGAGAGTCTGGGGTCCCTGCTTGGAACCTCCCAGGTTTTATGGTAAAGGGGTGGGGGGTGATGAGAAGAAAAAAATCCTTTTGGGATTTAAGGGAATTCGGAAAATGTAATAAAAGCAGCTACCTGGAAACTGGAGACCTCTGGGCGAGGTAGGATTCCAGAATTGAGATGTGCCGTGATACAGCTACCTCCCCCTGCTTTGTGAACAGACTTTTATTGTAACCTGGAGTCATGATGAAGTCCTGGATAAAAATACAATTTGGCAGAAGACTTTTGTCAACTTGATCTTCTCCCAGCCAACAGGTGGGAGGCAGCAAAAGCTTTTTAGAGGAGATTTATTGCTGCTGAAGTACTGGGTTTATCAGAATAGCGCCACTGCAGTTCTGGTGTTAGCCCCTCCCCGCCAATAAGGAGAACAGATGGGTTAAGGGGAAGCAACAAATTCTTCATCCATCACCAAATATAGCCAAGGAATGTCTGTAGCCCCCAAGGCAGCATCTCTGCTCTGGGTGTTCCTTTAAGGGACGGGTGGTAGAGAGGAGAGCGTTCTCATGCAGCCTTGTTTGCTGGGATGCCCATCCTCAATCCTGCATGTTCTTCCACCAGATGCCTGAAGGGAAAGAAAAAAAAAAAAAAAAATTAAAACTCCAGCACTGATAAGGCCCATGTTGCACCAGTGAAAGTCCAGGTGGGCCTACCCAGCCCTGACAGGTCAGGATGTCCATGCCAAAGCCAAGAGCTGGCTCTGATGTTCATGCAAAGACCACCCCGAGCCCATGACTCACTCTTGGGGACTAGCGTTGGCATTGGGTCATGGGGAGACATGGGCTGAGGCCATGCAGGGAGGGAAGGGGGAGGTTTGGGTGGTTGGGTCCACTATGCCTTGTCGTTGCTTTGCTGCAAGCCTGAGTTTTTATTTCTGTTGCCTGTTTTCTGAGCTTTTTTTCATCAGGCATCGGAGGGCTTTGCAATGAGTGTGCTTTAAAATAAAGAATATGGAGGAGGAGAAAACGGAGGCAGAGCTGATGGAGAATTATGCTGCCAGTCAGCTATTGTCAGCGCAGATGTTCACAAGGTAATCATGGCATGTGAATAGCATGAACAGCTTTTCATGCCAAACCCAGAATTTAACCCCAAGAACTTGTAGGGCTTCTTGGTAAGGCTGTGATGCCCCTGATGGCATGGCAGGGAGGGCAGACAGTGCGAGCTCTGCTCTCCTGGTTCTCATGTACGTAGGGTAAGTCATGACACCTCCCTGCCTCAGTTTCCCCCATTGCCGTAACAGAGATCAGCATGATCCAGAGGTAATGTCTTCCTTGCAGAAGAAAAGCAGAAATCCAGGAGTCCTTTGAAGTGTAGTGAAACCTCATAGCTCCACGGCGATGCCTGCATGCACAGGAGCAGGTCTCAGCATGTAGGGGCCATGCAAACACAGGGCTGTCCCGATAACTCCGGGCTGTTGGCCACGAGGGGTCCCAGGCTGCACTGGAGGGGAATCTACCACGTCCCTGCAGCGCATTCAGTTTTATGTCCTCTCTGGAGCGCAGAATAGGGGCCAACAAATGCAAGCAGGGACCTGCAGCCATCCCTGGAGGCTGAAATGTCAGGGCAGAGGACCTGGTGACAAGGTGACAGAAACACCCGGAGTTGGAAGAATAGATAAGAGGGCCTGGTGGCAAGAGAACAAGCAAAGGGCACTTGCTATCAGTGCTAGCAGGGCCGTGCCAGGATTTGGACAGCCTGACCATCTCGTTCCTTCACCACTGCTATTTATAGCAGTGATTGCTGATGTCTCTGTCACCGGAGCCTAAAATGGTTCCCCTGTGTGCACCCGGGGTGTCTGGGCTCAGCCGTCCCGCGCTGGGGAGGCCACCAACGAAGCAGTGACTCAATGGAGCGTGTGTGAAGCTGCTCATTGCCCCGCTGACGGAGGAAGCCAGCGTCTCCCTCTGCCAAGAGGCAGCTCCATGCTGGGCCAGCTCCTTGGAAGATGCACCAGACGGTTTCTGTTTAAGGCCTGGCCCCTCACCAGAAAGAATCAGTGGGGTAAATAGACCCACCTTCCACCCTGCTTCTTTCTTCCCCCAGAACTGGGGGGCTTGTCCAGCTCTGTCTGGGAGCTGGTGGTTTCCACAGCCTGATATTTGTCCTTAAGGTAGCTGTGGAAATAGCTCTGTGTATTGCCCACGCTGGTGGAAATAACCCTTTGGTTGCTGGGCCAGAGCAAAATGCAAGAGGGCAAAGATTTTGTAACTGCAGAGCAAATATGCCCCATTCCCCACCTGGAGATTTGCTTTTTAAAGAACTGCTGCGTTTTCCCATTCCTGCAGCGAAAGCTTCGTTTCCAGGGCTGCACTTCAAAGCTTTGCTGGCAGCGCTGTGCCGGATAGGACCGTGCAGATAATCCCATGGAGGAGGAGGAGGAGGAGGAGAGGAGCGGGTCTCCACAGCCCTGGGGCTACAGATGCCAGGCAAGTACAGCTGCAGCCACCAGGGAGCAATGGCCAGCCCCACGCTGCTGTGAGCCTGGCACAACCGGTGCCAAATTTTCTGACTGAATGATTTGAGAGGAGATGGACTGTTTAAAAAACAAATAAATAAATAAATAAAATCCCCAGGGATAGCATCAAGCAGTCCTGCCCACAGGATGGGACTTTTGCTGATTTTTCTCCCTTAGGGTGAATTGTGTGGGTATCCCTCCTCTCTGTGGCAAAAAAGGGGATGCAGAGCCCAGGACGGGCTCTGAATTTTGAAGCTTTACTTGGTGCAAGCTCATGTCCCGCTGGTCCGTGGTACTCACCGACAGCCCCACAGCTGGAATGGGCTCACGCTGCGGCTGTGTCCTTGTCACCGCAGCCATCGGGAGCGATCTGGGAGCAGCGGTTTCCGCCTTGAGATAAAGCAAACCCATTCAGGGCCGTGCAAGTTAGCATCCGCAGGCAGCTCCTCTGAAACGGGGACTGCTTCCAGTCGCAACAACCCAACCCTTACGAAACGCTGCCCGGAGATGGCAAAGCCCTGAGCAAGGACCACCAGAGTCTTTATCTGTGGAATTTTGTGAGAGGGAGGATAAATGAGGGAAAATTTGCTCTGATTGCCCCATGAGGGAAACCTGGCTCTACCAACCCCACGCGGCGCTTGCTTTTGGGCTACATCTGCCAGCAATTTGTGCACGGGTGGAAAGGGTTGTGCGTGCTGGAAATTCATGCCTGTCCTGACTGGAATGCGTTTTCCCTGGGGAACGGCGGGCCCGTTTCTGCTGCCACAGCTGTGGGGCCGGGGCCGGTTGTGGTGCTGAGTGGGTGCCACGAGAGGGCGTGAAGGGCTGCGCGGCGGGAGGGCGCAGTGGTGGCAAGCGTCCCCCACATGGGCTGTCCCTTCGTGGGCCAACGTGCTCCTCGTGGCATCGCCACCGTCCGTGGTGCTGCCTGTTGGTCCTTCCCTTTCAGGCGTGTGTCTGGGGAGCGTGTGTAAGCGGGCATCTCTGCCTCAGCGCAACCCCGGTGGCCATCTTAGCCCCCAGGTGGTGCCCAACCCACCACCTCATGGGTGGGGTATGTCCTCCATGAGGAAAGGCAGCTGCTTGAATGCCACCGAGCTGGGAATGGAGAGGTTTTCCTCAGCTCCAGCATGGAGGCACCATGTCCGTAAGCGCCAATGTGGCACTGAGGTAGAGCTGCCATCCTGGGTGCTGTGGTGCTGAGGCGAGGCTGCCATCTTGGGTGTCACAGCAGGGTCTCCATCTTGGGTGCCACAGCAAGGTGGCCATCTTGGGCACCGTGGCATGGCAGCCATCTCAGGCGCTGAGACATGGTGGCCACCTCAGGCACCTTGTTAGCTGGGGTGACCAGGCTGCAGGGCTGGGGGGCCACCCCACACGGTATGGCCAGGGCGCTGGGGGCTTTTCCTGTTGGCTGTATAAACACCCCCCCTGCTTCCTCGGCAGCCGAGCGGCCTCCTCCAGGTGCGGCTGGGAATCATTAGGAGCTCTCCGCGCCGGGCTGAGTGTGGGAACTGGAAGAGAAAGCTGGAGAGAGGCCTTCTTTCATCTCCCCACTCCCTCCTCCCCCTGTGTCTGCCAAGCCTGGCTTCCTTTTGAATCCTTTAGCTTGTGCCAAGCGAGGGAGAAGGGGAGGGGTGGGGGGATAAAGAGAAAAAGGGAAGAAAAAAAAAAAAAACCAAACCCACAGGAATGTGTCCAGGGATCTGGCTTCATTCAGCCTGCCGAGCCCTGAATACCCCGGCTCCCGCTCGGGGAGCCAGAGGGAGGGAGGCCGCGGCCGCCCCCGCGACAGAGGCAGGGGGAAAACAAACAGGGAAGCGGCATTTGCGGCGCGGCTGTTACCACAGTGACTGACAAAGGGCTGTTTGGGAGGGGGCCACGGCCGCGTCCCCCCCGCCGCGGGGCTGGGAAGGCGGGGGCGCCGGGTCAGGGTGCCCCGAGTCCCGCGGGGGGAGCGAGGGCTCTCAGCGTCTGGGCGAAGCCCGGGCTGCGTTTCATCCCGGCATGGGGACGTGGTGCCCAGACAGACGCCCTTGTGTCGGGCCTGTCTCGCAGTACAAAGGCGACAGGGCTGCTCGCAGGGAGGGTGCGAAGGGGAGGGCGGGAGGCTGTTCCGCGGCGCTTCGGGAGGATGGGTTTTTGACTCGCTGCCGACTTTATTCCCAGCAAATTAATAATTTCCTCTCGCGGCAACAATGTTGGCCTCTGTGTGTGTGTGCGTGTGTGTCGATGTCTCCCACTGCCCTCCCAACCGTGTTTTCCCCCTTCCTCCCCGCTGCGCACGGAGGGTCCGCGCCACTCGCAGGGGACTTCCTCCATCCTCATCCTCAGCTGGGCTTCTTCCAGCTGTGCGGAACTGCCAGACTCGGTCCAGCTGTGACAGCCACCGCCTTGGGGAGCATCCCGGCAGGAGCGCTGGGCCCGGCTGTGAACGGATGATGTGAGTGCCGGAGGTGGCGGGGAAGCACGTTGGGTGGCGGGGAGGGAAGGCGCAGCTCCAGGCAGGAACTCTCAGCTTTGCAGCCTGTCTGGCAGGGCGCTGGGTGAAACGGGAAAGCGAGCAGGCAAGCGAGCACGCGGGGCAGCCCCCAGCGCACGCTTGCCTCTGCGCCTGCCTGCGCAGGGTGCTGGAGACGCAGGGCAGCCGTGGGACAAACCCAGCGTGCTGGAGGGAAGCACCGGCTGCCCCAGCTGCTGCAAAGGACCTGGCACTTCATCTCGCGGTGGTATGTGGCACCCAGGAGCGCTCGCATAGCTGTGCACGCTTGCATGAGCCCGTGCACGCGTGCTTGCCGCTCCTTGTGGCGGCGGCAGCAGCCATGCACGCACCTCCCTGCGTGCCGTGGCTGCGCTCCGTGCGTGCCCCCTGCGCGTTCACTCCCATCACCCTGCAACCCGTTCCCACAGCACCCTGCCTGCACCGCTGCCTGGAAACATGCAGGGCTGCCTGCACGCACTCTCCTGTGGGCACGCAATATGGCATACAGTATCGGGAGATCTTCTGGAAATGCAGTCCGGTCCTCTGGCAGCATTGTGTTTTGTTCCTTATTTATATCCCCGGGGTGGTGCCACAGGTGGGCAATTGTTCCAGCTGACAGCCTGAAAGGCAAAGAAACAAGATTTAACTTCCTGCTATTCAATTAGAGAAAGTGAGCATTCATCACCAGCTGCTGGCAGGAACAGACCCACCCGCCGCGGCGGGCGCAGGAAAAGCTCTCCTCGGCAGGAGAGCTGCCTGCTGCCGTGGGCATGGCGGGCTCCTCGTGCGGCCCGGCTGCCAGTGCTGCTCCAAACAGCCTCTAGGTAAGGCTGGATGCTTCCCCTCCTGTCCCACGCTGCAGTCGATGTTCTCTCCTGCGTTTGGTTTTGGGAAGGAGATTGCCCGTTCAAAGGAGCTGCGTGGAAAGCACCAGCGTGGTTCAGGAGGGACTCTATGGGGGGAGCAGCCACGCAAGGAGGGAAAGCCACGGGCTCACAGTGCTGGCAGGAGCGGCAGCACAGTGGCTTCCCCCAGGCCAGCCCGATCGCTGCAGGTTCAGCCCCTGCCCTGAACTCTGTGCGATCCCTGACCCTGGGGCCTCTGTGTTGAGGGATGGCGGCTTTGGAAGCCCTTTGGATGTCCACTTCCCCTCCTCTGTGCTTGAGCTTGTCTTGACCGAGCCAGCAGACACTGGCTGGTGTGTGGAGGGGCAGGGGATGATCCCTGTCCCTAATGAATGATGGATGACCAAGGGCTTCCTTGTCCCTATTTCTCCACATGTGCGTGCTCCCTCATGGTATTTTCTGGGCTGAGGAGAGAGGAGAGCACGCGCTCCTGCGAGCTCCATGTCTGGTAACAAACCTGCTTCCATCTTCTCCTGCGCTGACTCTTGAGCCACACACGAGGCACCCACTCACCGGGCCCTCGTGGAAACCCCTGCGGCGCCCGGGCTGCAGCGAGGAGCTGCAGGGCTGTCAGGGGCTCCCTGGCAGCTTCACGTGCCGGGAGCCCAAGGCCATTCCTGCTCCATTTCCTTTCCTCGCTCTTCCCCTCCTGAGGCCGATCCAATTGGAGAAGTCTCCCGCTGCCTCCTCTCCCCGTCCCTTCCCCGTGCCATCTGTCCCCAGCACAGTAACAGCTTCACAGCTCTGCACTGGTGGCGCTTCTGCTGAAGGCCTTTCGTGCACCTCTTAGCTGACGCTCTATTTTTAATCCTTCTGTCTCCGCAGGGACTCGGGGTATCTTCCAAGCTGATTGCGATCATCAGGGATACAGTTGGAATCCGTTTCGCGTTGCTGCACCAAGCCACATGCACACGTATACGCTCACATGCCTACACGCACGCCGGCTGCCGTGCCAGACTTTGCAGCACTGTCGCTCTCCCCTGTTTGAGAAGACAGGCGCCCCGTCGGGTAGGACCGAGCTGAGCGCAGCACCTCGCACGAACATCGGTTATTACCCCAGCCGAGGAAGGTAATGTGCTGCAGCCAAGACGATCAACAGCAATTAGCCCTTTTGGGAACTCGACTTGAAATGCTGCAGAGGCTTTTCTGTGCGTGCCGATCGCTCTTCCTCTGGTCCTTTGGAAGTGATGTGAGTTGGACATGCCAAACCACTGGTCATGTCTGAGCAAAACTTGGTGCCTGGTGTCATTTCCATGAGGCTGGGAGGGCTCAGGGGGCTGTCTGTGAATGTTAAAGGCACTTGTGTGCCCGAGCAGCGAAGGCACATGCTGTCATTACCTCTGCAATGCCATCTGGCCAGCAGCGATGCAGCTAGAACCAGGGCTGTGCGCAGAAGAACATTTTACAACAGAAAGCAATTAACCGAATAAAGCCCTTTTTAAAATCCAGTAATTAAAAACAGTCCCTCCCCCTTGTTTTCCTTTTAAGCTGAAAGTTGCTGTTTACTCATTTGCTTTACAAAGTGTGCCTTGTTGTGGCTTCAGAAGAAATGAAAGTTTGAAGTGGTTAGAGAAGAAAGGCTTTGGGGCTGGTGCGTTCCAGGCAGGGCGGAGGGGCAGGGGCTCTCCCGCCCGGCTTGTTTGTATTTGTTCTTGTCTACTCACAAGATCGCTAAACACACATTTAACAAGTGGTGAAACTGTCTACCAGCCTGATCTCTCCCAGGGTTCATGAGAAGAGGCCTGGCACATTAGCATTGCTGGGGGAAGGGGAGGGGGAGCGCAGGCCTTTTGAAGGGTTGGCGTTTTGGGGCTGAGCGAGGGAAGGGCTCCTGGTGCGGGCCAAGTCCCAAACAAAGGCATTGTGTTCCCTGGAGCCCTGGGGACTGGCCCTGGGGGACGGCCAGGGCCCGGCTTCACCAGGGATCGGTTTTCTCATTCCAGCTTCTCTTGTCGCTTTAGCACGGGTGCAGCCCCAAGGCCATCCGTGTCCTTCCAGCGCCCAGAGGTGGGAGCGGGACTGGCACCTCTGGGCTCTGCCCCTGACAGCCAGGAGCCATGGAGCCCACCGCAGTTCATGCAGACCATACCACCGCAGCCCACCTTGGCCACATCGCCCTCTCCGGGTCCCAGACACGAGAGAGGAGCAGACCTGTGTCCACCAACAGTAAGTTTCTGGACCTGTCTCTGCAGCCACAGGGGAGCCCTGACCTTGCTTTGGGCTCCTGGACGAGCCAGCAACCCCAGTTGCCGGCAGGGCTGGTGCAATATTAATTATCCCTCATCACTGCTTCTCTGTAAAGCGAGTGTCCAGTGCATTAGCATCATTATGGGTGGGGAAACTGAGGCATATCAAGGGCAATCAGGACTAAAACGCTGGCGTCGTCTGATGCTAACCGCCAGGATGCGCTGCCCATTCTGGAGCAGGAAGGCAATCCCCGTCCCTGGTGTCCTCCAGCCCCGCCGGCCTGGGGACGCAGAGACAGAGCCTGGCCTTTACGGCTGCGGGTCCCAGTCTTGCCCTGGATGCGGGCTCAGGGGAGCAAGCAGCATCTTACGGGGCAAGAAGCTCTTGCAGAGAGGGCAGCACCTCCGAGGTGTCCCGGCTGCGGGCCCGGCAGGTGCAGCCTCACGGTGCCCCATCCCACAGGGTTTGCATGGTTGCCCAAGCCGAGCCGCATTCCTGGCAGCGGCGGCAGGGCCGGCCGCAGACCTGCCGCTGGGCAATAGGCGTGAGGACACAGCCGCCCGTGCCAGGGCGGCGAGGGTAGCGCCGAGTTTCAGTCGGGCCCCGAGCAGATACAGGATCTGCCCTGTCCCTGCCTGGGGAAGGGTGAGGCCACGGGTTTGTGGGAAAATATTGTTTTTCCCTCCCCTGGACTGCCCCTAGCAGTCGGCTGGGCCGGCTCTGAATTGCGTGGGCCGGGGAAGTGGGGGGGGAGTTAACAATCGTAGTGCCTCTGGCTTGGAGTGGAGCCACGGCAAACAATCCTCTCCTGGCCGCGCTCCAGATCTGACAAAACACGGAGGTGATAGTGTATTCGTACCTACACGCTTTTATCCCAAATCACCCCCCGAAAGCCCTGCGTGATTCTCCCGTCTGTGATGAATCCCTCTGCTTAGCCACAGAACAAGACAGCCTGTCCACAGCGCTGCAGCCAGGAATCCTGTCCAGCATCCCTGCGAGGCCTCTGCTTTTGAAATTACAGCTGTGGATCTGGCAGCCAGTGGTGGGACCTGAGGTTAGGAGGTGATGTTGACTGAAGACGTGCGGACAGGGCATTCCAGGCATGCACGGGGTTAAATCAGAGGTGTCAGTTCACGGGGAGGTAACAGATACGTCCTGCTCCTCCATGCCTCTGGCTTTCCAGAAGCCTTGCCCTCCCTCCCACATTCCAGCTGCTGCAGCTTTTCACAGCTGGCCGCTCTCCGGGGACATTTCCCAGAGCAGAGCAGGAGGGAGGGGAGGGAGCGACCCTGGTCCCAGCACGGGAGAGGGGTGGGCAGCTGGGGTGACCGTCACCCCCCCAGGGAACCTTGGGCTGGAAGCCTTCACCCCCAGGAGCAGGCTGGCACAGGCAAACCTGGGCAATCCCAGGTCCCTGGCAGGGATCCACCCTCAGCCCTGGCCCGCAGAGTTTTTCCTGCTGCAGAGAAGGGACATCAATCTTTGCAGCTCCGCTTATTCCTTGGCCTCCGAAGCAGGGTAGCCAATTAGTGCTGGGTGTGATGGATGGCCTAGCCCCGTCCTCGTGACACCCGTCCTCTGGAAACAGCTCCCACCACGGCGAGGCACAACCAGCCGTAGGGGGGACCTGGTTCTTGCCAGGCTCCAGAGTCCCCAAGAGTCTCACAGGGGTCCCAGGGACGGGGACAGGCACTGCAAATGCCTGCTGAGCTCCCAGAGACCGTGCAGGAAGGGAAACAGCCCTGAACGCTGGGCCAGGGTTGGTAATTCAGGGCTTGGAGAGAGATTTCCTCTAATAATTCCCTGGCTTGGCTGTGGCAAAGCCTGTAGCTCTCTGGGGAAGAGCAGATCGGCTCGGGACAGAGGTTGGTCACCTCTGCGCTTGGGGCCAGGCTTTGGCACCGCAGGAAAGCGTACCGTGGGAATAGCTTGCACGAATGCTTGGTGAGAGGCAAGAGGGCGGCAGAAACCCCGTTTCTGCGCTTAAACCCCATCTCCCCGTCCCTGGCATCACCCCTTGTCCGCAGCAGGGTGGGTCTACCTGCTCCCTCCCATGAGACATGGGTGATGCTTACCGAAACCTGGCTTCCCCCGCACGCAGCTAAGCCCGTGTAATCCTTCCCCGTCGTCTCCACTGAACCAACCTGCGAGGGGTCTCAGCACCGCCTCGGCTTCGGCTGCTCCGTGGCGCAGCTAATC
>BOSO01011392.1:1832-50446 GCA_018403395.1 Gorsachius goisagi | reverse complement strand
GGGGGCCCCCGCTCTGTTCATAATGAAGTGTAATCCTAGAAAAACATGTTGCCAATTACACTTCAATTGAACCCAGATAATGATGCTTAGACAAGGCCCAGAAAAGACGGAGTCTGGACAGTGAATTCCTTTCTAATGGAGAAGAAAAGTGTTCCTCCGTGGCAGGTCTGGGCTCTGCTCGGTTCAGGCTCTTTGTGATAGGAGCAAGAGCCTGAAATAATCAATCTCTGGATCCCATTTAAGTGGTTTTATCAGTGGGAAGAGAATTAATCTCTCAAAAACACATGTTTATGGGAAGTTTAGTTTGGAGATGTACGTATTTTTAACTGGAATGACTTTGGAAAGGGAGGAGGAGTGGGTCTCAAAATTGCTAAAATAACACATTTCTAATTCTTCTGGTTCAAAGTAAGTTTTAATTTTGAAATGTAAGCTAACAACAGCTTGGTTTCTTGACAGCTTTTTATAGTGAAAATTAAAACAAAACGTCAAAATTACAGAAACAAAGTGCTATAACCTAAAGCAAATGTTCTATTCTCTCTCTCTTTTTTCTTTTTTCTGGTTTACAAACACTTCTGCACCGTCGGGTTTCCAGTCCAACGCAGGATGGCTGGTTCAGGTCTCTCTTGGTTTGCTTTGGGAGGGCGGATGGTGAGGTTCAGTCTCGAAAAATAGTCACGGGTGCTGTGCCCTTGCTCAGCCCCTGTGTGCTGGGCTGGGGCAGGCGTGGGTGAAGGGCAGGCGGTAGCTGGCATTTGGCTTTTTACGGGAGCCGCTTGCGAGGTGCTGGGGGATTGCAGACGTCTCGGGGTTGGCGGGTGCAGCGTGGGTGAGCTGGCAGAGATGGCCGAGGCAGATCGGGAGCACCCTCGCACGGCAGACGGGTGGCCGGGGTGCCTCAGCTGGCCCGAGCGGTGACGGGCCGTTATCACCGCCACGGTCTTTGCAAAAGGCTTTGGGAAATCCACGTGTGGCCAGATCTCAGCGCTGATTATCTTTTTCAAAATAAAAGGCATTATTTTTGTACTGTGAACCTCCACTTCAGCTCGCTCCCTCTCTCTCTCTCCTTCTCTCCCACACACGCACGTTTTTGCTGCCTTGGGGGATTTGAGCAGCGCAGGGCTCTGAAAAACAGCCTCCTACCTCCTTCCCGCAAGCTCAGGGAAAGCGAGATGCTCCCGAGATGCTGGGCTGCGGGTCAAAGTTTCCAGCATTATGGAATGAGACAAGAAAACAGCGATTCATCCTAGTGTCGTAAATCCTAAAGTTGGGCTCTGGTCAGTTTGTTTTACAGGGTAGGTCTAAAAAAATGCCCTGGCAGTGCCATGAGCAGGCACTTGAAGACGCTCCAAGGCTGTGGGAGCGTGGCAGGGGGCCGAGCTCCCGGCGGGACCACCATGGCACTGGTGCCAGGGTGCCGAACCCGTCCCGACGCCTCTGAGCGCGGTGTCACCGCTGCCTTCCCGGCCCTCGGCCCTGGCCACTGATTAATCCCAGGCGAGGGCCCTTTGAGCGGCGTCCTCAAACAGCACCGCGCTTCGAATAAGCTGGTTTCCATCTGAATCATAAGTCTCGAAAAGTGCCTGCGCCGCACAGAGCCGGGCAGACATGTGTGTGCGTGTGGGGCTGGATGTTGATTTTTCCCTGAAACAACTCAAGGCTTTATCAGTCCCATCTCTTTCCCACGGTTTTCTGTTGCCAGTGAGGTCACTGGTCCCTTTAAACTGGGGCTGAGGCCAATGTGCAGCGGGTGGAAGGGGGGCCGTGGGGAGAGGGGGGCCGTGGGCAGGAGGGGGGGGGGGACATGGGGCGGTTCACACAGACTGTGCCTTTTACAGGAAGGCTTGGGATTTCGACCAGCGAGCGGGAGGAGGCGGAGGTGGGGGGGGGGGTTTGGAGAGGGCTGGGAACCTGGGAGCGCCGGCGCGGCCGCGTAATCCGTCACTCCCGGGAGATGCCTCATTAACCCATTAACCGGGGAGGCTGGGGACGTCCTGGGAGGAGAGCGAGGGAGAAGCCGGGGGTGTGGGAGGCAGAGTGCGGGCAGGGGAGGAGCCGTGCGGGGCAGGCAAAGCACCGGGGCCGGCTCCTCCGCGCAGCCCGGGGAGCGACAGCACTTCCCCGAGGCCGGCGGGGGCCACGCGTGGGGCAGCCTCGCCCGAGCCCACCGGCCTCCCCAGCGCCCCGCGGGGGACGCGGCCGCCCGGCGCCGGCTGCCAGGATGAAGCGGCTGTGCGAGGAGAGCTCCTCCGACACCGAGTCGGACGGCACCATCGACGTGGGCCGGGAGGAGGAGTACAGGTGAGGCGGCAGCTCCCTCCCGGGGGACCGCTGCGTCCCCACGGCGGCCGGGGCGATGGGACCCAGCCGGATTTTGGGGGGGGGGGGTGTCCCTGCTGCCGGGGCGGCGAGGCATCCCGCGGGGCCCCGGGCCGGGCGCTTGCGGAGCTCCCCGCGAGTTCCACGGGAGGGCACCGGGCTCGGCCACGGGCGCGGCGATGGTCGCCGGGCACCGCGCTTGGCCCCTCCGGGCCGGCCCGGTCCTGCCCTGGGCGGGGGGGATCGCTCCGGTGTGCGAGCGTGGGCTGGTGCGGGCGTTAGGGCTGAGCCGGCAAGGAAACCCAAGTCGATTTAATACCGGGATTAAAGCTGCGTAACGAGCTGATCGCCTTCAAGCAAATGCCTCCTTAAAGCCAGCGCAGTTGCCTTCTGCCCGCTGGGGAGGGGGGCAGCTCTGATCTTCCTTTGCCTGCTTGCTCACAAGTCTCTGCACCCCGAGATGGGGCAGGTCCCATCCCCCCCCAAAGCAAAGGCACCCGTCAGCTGCCCGGAGGCCGCTGCAGCCCCAGCGAGCCCAGGGCTTCCAAGGAACCTGGAAAAAACGAGGAGGTTTTGCATGAGAAATGCTTCTGCTCTGCTGACGCATTTGTAACGCACCAGCTGGGGCTTTGATCTTTATTAAAGAAGGAGCCTGGGCAGCCCTGGCCAGCCGAGGGTGCCCCGCTGTAAGCGTGCGCTTTCAGTATTGCAGTTCCGCAGGCTCCTTCCCATCACTGCTGAGCCACAGTTTTGGCTCTGAGGCTTTGCTGCTTGGTGAAATAGTGAGGAAATGGTGAGGACAGGACCTCTGCGTGGTTCCCCAGGCAATGTCCTCAGGCTTCACCTGGGCCACCGCTCTGCTGGCAAAGGGCATCCCCAGCCGCCGCTGGCAGCCCAGGTTCCCATGCTGTGTCAGCCGTTCACGGGCATGCCCAGGCTCCGAGCGTGCAGACGGCGCTGGGGATGAAGGAAGGGCTCTGTTGTTTGTTCTCGTCCAAAAATCAGCTGCTTTTGAACTCTTGGTTCAGTAGCCAAGCGTCCCCCTCCCTCCATGTCCAGTGAGGTCCCAGATGAATTCATCCCCTTTTGCCACTTGGTATCCTGAGCAGAGAAGTCGCCCTGCCCAGTGCCAAGCTCAGGTTCTCATGGGACTAAATTAATGAGTCTGCTTCTCGCTGATATGGTCACGGGCAGAGTTGGACATGTCCGACACGTAACGTCCTGCACAAGTTCACTGACCCCTTCTGCAGTTCCCAAGTGCACTGATATTTAACCTCCCTCCCTGCTGTAGGTGAAATACATCCTTACATCAGTGCAGCACGCTGAGTCTGTAGTACCCCCATGGATGAAATAGAGGGATTGTCGTAATATTTTTATTTCTGTGAATGGTAACGATTGGTTTTTTGATCTCTCTTTGGTGCTGCTAATATTTTATCTTCTCAAGCCAGTTGTAGAACTGGGCAGTGCTGTGGTCGGGTGGTATTTGCATACATTTCTCTTGTTGCTCGTGTCACACAAACACACGGCTGAAAGAGCTGGTCCTGCCCTGACGAGTTTACGCCTCGAGTAATGCGGTCCTGCGTGGGATGCTGGCGGATCGGGCGAAATGAAATGCTTCCAGGTGGGGAGCGAGGTGGAGCGCTTAGGGCCGAGGCAGGCAGTCGGGCTGTCTGGCCGGGGTTCCCAGCCCATTACCCATCGGTTGCGTGGTTTGGGCAAACCAGTTCCCCCGCGGAGGGGGGATGAGTCACTCCGGGCGTGAGGCTTGGTTCAGTGCGCGTAGCGAGTTCACGCTCCGGGGTCACTGCAGAAGTGCAAGATGCTGCTTGGTTTGGTTTTTTGTTTTTGCTTTTTGTTTTGAATAAGGAGACAAAGTTTTGCTGAAAAACAGAAAATCGAGCCAAGAGCAACGTAGAAATTTTAATCGTCAGAGAACATAGTTATGGTATCTTTTATGTGGTTCAAATATGTCAAAAGTATTTTTAAAATATATTTTGCAGTAAACTGGGTCTTTATATCCACATCTGGCACTGTAGCTCACAAAGAGCAACACGTTTGGACAGCTCTGCAAAGGGAGTTTCAGAATTCACTGTCACGGACTCCTTGAGTGCGTACTCTGCATTCCTGCCCTGCCGGGCGAGCACACGTATAACACCCCAGAATCCACACGGAGCCCGTTTTTTGCATCATATGTGTTCACCATATGTGCATTTACGGATACTGGTGTCGCATGTTCGTACTTGCGAAGCCAGCCAGCACCTATGCCCAGAGAAAGCCCACCCAGCAGACATTCAAATAGGGCACCGGTATGGAGATGAGCAGAGCAGCCAGCAGAAGAACGTGTTATTTCGTCTGATGGTGTAAAACCACTTCTGAAAGCACCTCGCTTGGGCCTAACAAAATGTATTTTTAATGGGCTGAGTTTGGTCTAGTTCTTGGCTTGCTGCGCAGACAGCACTGTCTCTGCAGAAACATCTTTAATAGACTGCTATTAAAATGCTTTGTCAAACTGAAAAATGTTTTGATTTGACGGGGTGAACCCAAATGCCCCTTTCCAGATTTGTATGTCTTACATGGTCTCTGAGTCCCTCCGGAGCGCTGTGCTGGCCGGCGTTGCAGACTGCCGTCTCGCCTGCATGTTAACATCCCTGTGCTGAGTTTCGTAAGACGCCAAAAGAGCCCTGAGCCGGTCCCACTCTCCAGAGGGAGAAACCCTGCTCGGGGTGGCCTGGCCGGTCCCCCCCTGCCCCAAGCAGAGAGGGTTTGCTTCAAGGAGTTTCCCATGCCCGGTTATCCATTCTTATGGACACTTCACCTGCGTGGGGACCTAAGGATTGAACTTTGCCTCCCTGTGCGTGTCTAGTGCTGACCTTTGTTGTCTTGAGCCTCACCAGTGCCCACCAGGCTCAGGCTGGTTCATGGGACCCTTCTCTTTAGCCTGTCCACCCGCCCCCCTCCATGTCCCTTGAACCAGAGCGGGTCCCCGGGCCTGCCGGCCAGCAGCAGGGTCCCTGCTCTGTCACCTCCTGCCTGGCCTGGGGTCCTGGCCGCTCTCTATCTGGCTCAGGGGTGTCCGTGCATTCAGAATATCAAGGCCCACCCCAAAAATTGTGGTTTGTGAAGCGATTCTCCAGGAAGCCCTCAGAAACCACATCAACGCTTGCCGTTAGCCTCACCCCGAGGAGCGACCAGCCCTTTGCAGCCGCCCTGGGTGGGAGCTCAGATACGCGCTCGCGCTATCACAGCTCCGAGATGCAAAGCTCTGCAGACAGGGCAGGCTCAGACATGAGAGCCAGGAGGTTCACAGATGGAGGAAAATAAAGGCCACGACTCTGGAGCTCGGATTGCTGCTTTTCCAGCCCTGTGGAGATGCCAGCATGGGCTGAGATTGAAGGAGATGTGTGGATGGGCAGTTTGGTGCAGAAATCTGTCCCAGGCTGGTGGGAGACTCTCAGAGGGGAGAGAGTGGGATTTGAGTCTCTGCTTGGTTCCCCGTCCCCAATTCCTGAGCTCTGTGTTGTGGGTAAAAATGAGATGGGAACCACAGAAGACATTATTTGGGGCAGGAGGGGGGAACTGCAGATGGCAAACGTGTGTAAAGCATATGTGCAACAGAGGTTTCTCTCCAGCTAGTGCAAGAAATGAATCCCTCTTCTTTTCTTGCCAGCCATGTTTCCAGGTCTGTCTCTCCCACTACGACATCTCAGATACAAGCCAGGAAGAAGCGGAGAGGGGTGAGTCTCATTTGTGTTGACCAGGGTGGGTTGGGCTGTGTGGTCAGGCTGGTCCCCCGCTGTGTGCCAGGGCTCCCTGTGACATCCCCTGGGAGCGCTGGGGTGCTGTTGGCACGTCCTTCCTGTGGGGACACAGTACAAAATTGACTGTACGCCATTCCCTGCTCCATCTCCTGTGGAACTCTCCCCACAGCCAATTGGAGATACTTTGCAGACGTTCGGCCTGAAATGTGGCAGAACGGGGTGGGGAATAGGGGTGGAGGAGAGCAATTTCACCTGGGGTTATCACACCAGTCAGTTAATGTTTCTCTGCTCAGCTTTGGCACCCAAAACATTTACCTATATGGCCCCGTTCAAAGCACCTCTCTCAACCCGCCATAGCTGTTAATGAGGGCTTTAGTCCCGTGAGCTGTGGCCATAAATGACCGTGGTTTCTTCTCTCCACTTGGAAATCTCCTGCAGATCATTGAGAAGCGACGCCGTGACCGTATCAACAGCAGCCTCTCCGAACTGCGGCGCCTGGTGCCCACTGCCTTCGAGAAGCAGGTATGTGTGTCCCCAATTTCCACGCATCCTCCTGTGTGGGCTGCGTTTCAGCAGTGTTAAGGGTAGAGCCCTCAGAATGTGAAAGTCTGGAGCAATGCTGTGTCTTTCTTATCATCGTCACTTCAGGGAGTAAGTAGGTGGTGAAACTGTGTGGTAAAACAATATTAACAAAGATTCAGGAGCCCTAAGGGGGATAAATTCAGTCTGGAAAGCGTTTTGCAGATAGGAAGATGCACAGAAATGGGGATTTTCAATCTGCAGCAGGGGATCTTGAGAAGGAGCTCAATTTTTTATGCGTTTGATGTAAAAACCAGAGCCAGTGCCCTGGATGGATGCCCTGCTCCAATCTGAGCACTCCTGGGCTTCAGAAAGGTTTGGGGGAGGAGGTCATGGGGAAAAACCCAGCTCCTGAGAGGCACAAAACCCTAGACCATAAAATGATGAATTGCTCTTTCCTGTTCCCAACGCACAGGGGTCTTCCAAGCTGGAGAAGGCAGAAATTCTACAAATGACAGTAGATCACTTAAAAATGCTTCACGCCACTGGAGGAACAGGTAAGAACTGCTCTGACAGGCACATGGGTGAGGTGAAGGTGAAAACCTGGGAGGAAAAATTCTCAGCAGCCACCGCAGCAGGCAATATCTTGGTGCTGGTGAGCCAGCACCAAAACGAACGCTGCCCCTGCCTGCTTCCCGAGGGAAATATTTTTCGAGGGAGAGCAGATGGACATTTCCTGCCCTGTTGTTTTTCTTATGTCTAACATATGGGTCAGCATCCCATGCATACATTTGGAAGACTGGGGTATGTGGGATAGCAAGTCCCAAAGACCCATATGGACAGCACCACTGCTCTTGTCACACACCCTGCTAAAAGCTGCCCAGGCAGAGACGTGCTTAGTCCCGCTCAGAAATGGAGCCTGCTTCCAGAAAATGATATTAAACTCTTTACCTCCTCCCTGGGAGACATTTCCTGCAGAGGCTGAATTCTGCATGGGGACTCTGCAAATAAACAAGGCTTTTTTCCCTTTCTGTTCTTTTTGTTTGTTTCTTGGTTGTTATAAGAAGAGAGAGGGAGCCCTGTGCAAAATTCAACAAAGGTCTTATTTGTACTGAGACCTCAGTACAGACCCTCTGTCCTGTTCCAGTTAACAGGATGGAGATCACAGCTCCAGTAAAGAAGCCTCTGGCTTGCTTACCACCCATTTTTGGCTTGCTGGGGACATTGCTGGCATCTAGGCTTTGGTTCAGAGCTGTAACTTGGTCTGGAACATTTGTTTAGATATTCAGTTTGACTGCACTGCAACAAAGGGCTGCATTGTCACGAGAGACCCCGTCAAGCAAAGTGGTCCAGCACTTCACTGTGCTGTGACATTCTCTGCTTTATTGCTTATCGTCTCATGAAGCTGCAAGTAGGGAGCAGAAGCCTACAAATCAGCCATCGGTTGCATTTTATCTTGTTGATTTTTGTGGCTTTGAGCTTCCTCGGCCCAGCGGTCTTGGTTCTGCCACTCTCCTGTGTCCGTCAGCCGGACATCTGTTTACGTGAAGTGTAAAGATTGGGACCCAGGCAGAGGAAAATGGTGCTAAGCTGTGCATCGAGGAGACACAGCGTCCCCCTGTTCTGCAAGACTGGGGATGGTCCATTTGCAAAGAGGGACCCTGTGCCCATCCGGCCCACAGACATGACTCCAGCAGCGATAACTGGTAGAGTCCAATAGGAAAAAATTCTTCCTTCCTGAGCACGGTTAATGAAACCTCTTACTCGTCTCACGTGCTGAAGTAAGAGGCTTCATGACCCTGGCAGTTTTATCCCGATGAGATAACCGCAGATGCTATTCTCATGCACGCAAATGTCCAGTCCTTTCGGACACCCACTTGGCTATCTGCTTCAGTAATATTACACGGCAGCAAAGTGCCTCAAGTGAAATACACAGTGCATTAGAGAGGGTAGTGAAATCAAAGCACATTCTGAAGCTCTGCACAGACTTACTGTCACCCATGTCCCCTCCCTACAGGCTTCTTAGATGCTCGAGCTCTGGCTGTGGATTACAGGAGTATCGGCTTCCGTGAATGTCTCACTGAAGTTGTCAGGTACCTGGGCATCCTTGAGGGCCAAAATGCTGCCGACCCCATCCGTCTGCGACTCCTCTCCCACCTGAATAATTATGTGGCAGAAATGGAGCCTTCGCCTGTGGCCACTTCCCTCCTGCCCATCCAGACGTGGCCATGGTCCTTCCTCCACAGCGCTGCTGGCCCCGTGCAAATCCCCAGGAGGGAGGCTGCTCCCACTCCAGTTGTTTTGACTGCATCTTCCCTGGCTTACCCAAGCCCCGCTGTGAGGCCAGCCCCGCTTCGCCGTGTCCCCAGTGACATGCTGCCATCCCGCCGAAGCTTCCTGGCCAGCAGGATGGCCTCTTCCAGCCGGAGGGCCCGAGGCACCGGCTCATCTGCAGCCATAGCAGCAGTGCCCAGGATGCCGTCGCCAGCGGGCGTGTTGAGAGAGGGTTCGTCCAAGAGCAGCCAAATCGCGACGTTCCTCTTCTCACCAGCCTCTGCTGGTGTCCCTGTTCCACCGGCTTACACGGTGCCTCCTGCCTTGGGCGCTGCTGTGCAGGGACCCGGGATTAGGGTTGGGACATCCAGGATCTGCCGCTCCTGGGCGACTGAAATCGGGGCTTTTTGACCCTCCCCACCCCTTCGGAGACAGGAATTCTTCAGCATTCATTGCTCACAGGCTTAAGAACAAACTCAGCTGAAAAGGCATCTTTCCTGCTTTGCAGAAGCCAAGGATCCATAAAGAAAATTCTCTTTACTCTTCCCTCCCTCCTCGCACTGCCTTCCTTGCCTCACCATCACACGTCCTCTCCCTCGTGATGCCTGCAAATGTAAATCATATCCAATTCGATGCACTTGTCTGCACGCGGCTGTACTCCAGACTCTTCCGGCTACGAGGCAGGGGGCACATGCAGATCCCAACCCTGTCCCTCCTCTAGCAAACCCCTCTGCAGAGCCCAGCGTTACTCTTCTTTGGAAAACAGCCTTGAAATACTGTCTTGTTTCCTTGGGGACTCAGAGCTGCCAGACAGAGACTTGCTCATGCCGATTCCCCGCAACGTGTCCCCCCAGCTACAGCACCTAATTTTGGTGTGGTGGGACAGATGCAGCTGATCCCCCTCCCCAGCACTGCTGGCATCCAGTGGGGCAGGCCAGAGCCCCCCCCCCCAGCTCCCTTAACGAACTGGCTGCTGGCTAATCCCCATGCTTTCCTCGCTGCATTACAAGCTTTTCCCACTTATGTGCCCTTAAGGTGGAGCGAGGCAACAGCTTAACAGAGCTCGTTTCCCACAGCCAAGCTGAAATGCCGCTGGGTCCCCGTACGATCCGTGCAGGAGCAGCCGGCAAGGTTGCCTGGGCAGAGGGAGGCTTCCACAGCCCTTGCTGTGCACAGAGGTGTGAAGAGGTGAGATGAGGCGAGACAGGATTTCAAAGGGACGTCTGTCATGGAGGGGAAGGCTCTGACAGCCAAAGTGAGAAGAAAACGCCTTTCCCTCTGCCAGTCTCCCCAGTGGAGCCATCTCTCCTCCGTCCCCTGCTGAACAGCCGTGACTGCAAAGGCAGGGGAATGGGTCGGAGCAGCTTGCATTTGAAGTGCCTCCCTCGTTCTCTCTTAGCCCTGCATCCCTCGCCCTCTGCTTCCCGCAATGTCTCTGTTTTCTTTCTTCAGCACCATGTTTTGGTCTCACATTGCTCATCCCTCTCCCTGGGCCAGGATGGAAACCCACTGAGGTTTCACCGCAGACCTTGGCAAGCTCTGGGTCTGCACTTGTCCTGATTCCCGAGAGCTTTTTCTGCCTTGGCCTGCGTGCCCCTGGACAACTGATGCAGCAGATACGCCTCTGCTCAACCAGCTGTCCTCCATGCCTCTCTTCTTTGGGCAGAAAGGAACAGAAACTTGAAGCTCTTGAGCCACCGTGCTCCCGTGCCACGTCCCGAACTCCCATGGTGGCCAGGGCAGGGTCTCCCAGTGCTCCCCGTTGTCCAAACAGACCCCGCTCCCTGCATCTGTGCCTTGACTTGCTGGGATACACATGCAGAATAGCCTGGACCCAGTTGCATGGCCACCCCAAGGAGTCTTGCACTGTGACGTGAAAAGATAGAAAAGTGGAAAGATCAGTGCAAAGAAAGGTAAAAAAGAGGGAGAAGGCCTCTCGTGAATGGGAGAGGCTCTCTCCATGCCTCAGGTCAAATGCGCAGCCGGTTAGACTGTGTGGATGAGCTGGTGTTTGTCTTCCTGCAGATTCTATCTGCCATGTGCATGTCAATGTATGTACCTGCTATTGTTTTGAAAGCGAGTCCTTCCCAGTCGTTTCGATGAAAGTCATCACACTTAACACACAGAAATGCCTCTGCTACTTCTCCTCACCCTTGTCCTGAAGTGCCAGAATCAGCCAGGAACAACATTTTCCCTTTTAATAAAGTCTGAGGAGGTCCCGGCGGACCCTGGTTGTGCCTGCGGCTGGTCGGCATGCTAGAGCTCACAGCAAGTAGCCCGGCCTCACTTTACACTGTGCAGAGCTGTTAGATTCACAAGCTGTGACATCCAGCAAAGGTGTCAAATAAAGTCTTTCAAACCCCTGTCCTGGTTGTGAAATGTAGTGTTGATGTGAATCTGTTCTGCTAATCCAGCCTGCTGGGATGACTGCTAGTTTTGCGGCAGGTGAGCTTTTCTTCCAGAAAAGCTTCAAAAAAAGGTACGATGTAGTTTGTAAGGTAACATCCCTGCTGATTGTTTTGTCGCTGCTGCTCTTGGTAACTCTGGCCCTAGGACTTTTTACTTTGTGAACCACTATGCAAGTCAAAATCAGTGGGATAGTAGCAACGCTTGCCCTGAGATTGGCAATAGTCCATGGCTTGAGAACAAGTCACTTCATTTAGCTACCAGCGTCCACAAAAATGTCAGGGAACAAACTGGGTCCAGCAGAGCCTTGCAGCCAGACACCAAGGTCTCAGCTCAGTCTCCTGACCCTTTGCAAGCAGGACCAGAATAACCCCTGCTGCTGCTTGCTGTCGGGAAATGCTTTGGACTAAACAAAGAGCCACAGCTAAGAGCTTGTCTCTGTTCTGAGGAAAGGACCAGTAAATGATCCTTCTCGTGAAAGATGCTGGGAGAATTTTCTGGGGAATGGTGGGAATTCGACTTCCTTTCTCGTAACTCCTTCTCACTCCAAAATGCCTTTCAAAACCGCCCATAAATCCCTGCCTTAAGTGCTGTGTTGGGAATTGCTGGAAGGGAGCAACTGCAGCTGTGATGGAGTAACGCAGCATCCGTCTGGAAGTGGAGAGAAACTTCAAGAGCAATAATAGGGCTATTGATGACGGGTTGTCCCGCTGGTGCCTGGGCTGCCCCGACCCGGCTGGCGGCAGCGGTGGGAGCTCAGAGCTCTGGTGTGGCCTCAGCCAGAGAGAGGAACCAAATTACCCTCCGTGGGAGGCAGGCATACAAACCAGCCCCGTGGGCTACAGTGGTAAAACAAAACAGACAGTGAAAAAGAAAACAACCACTTCCTGATCTCTGCTGATGAAACGGGAGCCAGAGCGGGTGGGAGGGCATCAGTTCAGGCCTGTGGGGTTTTCTCCCCACAGCAACGTGGTGATTAGAACAGTAGCCCGGGACTGGAGCTTCATTTTTATTCCCAGGGTTTTCCTTAGCCTAAATGTCTCCTCTAAAGCATCCTGGCAACTTTTGATCTACCCTGTAGGGGAAATCCCCAAACTCTCTGCACACTCTCTTCATCCTCGTTCTTCAGGCAAAAAACCATAATTGAAGATGCCTATGGGAATGCGTGGGCTGCGTTCAGCACAGTCCGGCTGGGGTTGCTTGGTGGCACACAGTGGCATTAAACACCCTCCCAGCTCTGACAGCAGCCTTCCAGCTCTGACAGGCTGGAAAAAAACAGGGTCCTGATGAACGAGCCTTCGCCTGCTACTCGGAGGGGACGAGGCCACTTCCAGGCTGTGGGAGCTTTGCTGTGCAGCAGGTGCTCTAGTGGTGAGCGAGTCCTGCTCTCCCAAATTCCTCTTGCATGAAAAACGTTGCTTATCTCAGTTCTGCTGTTGCTTGCCCTGGGTGAAATGCTCTCCATCTTGCACTTCTGCATTTTTCTGCTTGCAGTGCAATCCCGGCCTGCCCTCTGCTGGTAAAATCCCAAAGCTAAGGGAGGAGAAATCCTAAACCAGGGTCAGCATTTGGTTGTAAACTTGCCATCCGTGTTGAAAAATGGATGATCTCTTATGATGGCCATCAGCAGCTGAGGTACCACTCAGCCACACGACAGCTTTGGGAGGCCTCCAAGGTGGTGGGTCACACAACAGCCTCATCGATGAGGATGGACTGGCGAGATGAAGACATTAAAAGATGTAATCTTTGTTCCAGGCACTGCTGAAGGTCTTGAGAGGGTGAACTGGGAGGATCTCGGGCATTGCTGGTCACCAGGAGCAGCTACACTTCAGGGAAGTGGTCGAGTCCCCATCCCTGGAGGTATTCAAAAGCTGGGCAGACAGGGTTTAGTGGTGGAATGGCAGGGTTAGGTTAACAGTTGGGCTTGATGATCTTAAAGGTATTTTCCAACCCAAACAATTCTGTGATTCTATGATTCAGTTGTGTGTTGAGTACACCCAAGAGCAGTGGGGTCCCTGGGTCAGTTTTTGGCCCTCTTGGGCAGAGGGTACCCCCAGCCCATCGGCTCATGTCGGGAGTGAGAAGGACTGACGAGGACACAGGATGGTAGCTGTCTGTGTGATGTCCCCCGGGAGGGGACGGAAATGTCAATAAATACGTTTCAAATAAAAGCCATTCTCCATGCAGCCACAGCGGCTGCTTGCAGCCAAAGGGCATTATGTGGAAACACGTCTTCAAGCTCTGCTGTGTTTTGACTTTAGCTGTCAGAGCGGGAGCCACTCTGAACTCCTTCCACAGCAAGACGCTTGTCTCAGCCCATGGTTTCCCAGCTGAGGAGACGCTGGGCTGCGGAGGATGGAGCTGTGAAACAGCGGCGGGCGCCAGGCACAATCCCACCAGTGCTGCCTCCCAGCACCGCCAGCTGTTGGGAGGAAGATGATGAGCTGAGGGGGAGGATGATTTGTGTCTTTAGAAAATAACCTGGACTTTTTTTTTTTTGCAAAATATTGCAAAATGTTACAATTTACTTTGCTATTTTTACCTTTTATTCTGCTACTCTCAATTACTCCACTGGAATGAAGGGATAGGTATCATACCCCATTTTTATGATAACATCGTCTCCCACTTTTAAAGCAAATTAAAGACAATGTAATGTAGAATCAAAAAGTCACAGCAAACCAGTTACCAGCCTCTGTAGACTATCTTAGTCCCCCTTAACAAGACATCCATGGTGCCTGAAGGTCACTGGTGAATCACTGAATCCCGCGCTGCTGTGTCCTCACGCTCTGCTGAAAGCTCTAGAAATAGATAATTACAGGTCTCCCCGGGGCTGAATCTCGTGAGCGTGAAGCTGTGGGACAGCAGAAGGGGGTGAATCCTTCTCTTGTTCCAGCAGCTTTCTTTTGCATTCAGAGTTGTTCAACCCTCACCCTGGGAAGAGGGACTGACAGCTCGCTTCCACGGAGAGATGTCGGGGACCCTTGGTTACGCTCCAGGGCAGCCCATGATGTGAGCTGGCGCAGCACCAGGGCTGCCGCAGGAACTTGAACTTATTTGAGGAAAAATTATGCTCTGAAAGAGGAGGAGGCTGTGGGAATGGCTCCAGCTACGGCCACTCCTCATCTCACTGCCAGCGACACCTCCAAAACCATAGCTTGGAGCAGCAAGAAAAATTATCCCAGAGGAATTATTTGCTCTCCCGGTGCATTCCTCTACTCATCCTGCTCCTTGCCCTGGTGCCAGTCCCATGGTCCCACCCTCCCCTGGAGGCTCCCCCGGGCCCTTCATGTTTCATGGCGGGACTGAGCTGCCCTGGGAGACATCGGCATGCAGAGGATAGGGATGGGATGGAGCACAAGCCCCAAAACACCCTTCTGGGGGGGGTTGCGGTGGGTGTGTGTGTCCACCAGCTGCTCGCAGAGGATTGTTTTCTCCTCAGTCTGGCCCGCTGTCCCCATGCAGGGACTTCAGTGTTGCTCAAGCCGCCATGGAATCAATTGTACATGGATGGGGCTGTGAGCCTGCACAGCTGTCCTCCAAATGCCACCCAGGCGCTGTTCTTCATGACAGCCACCTAGATTTGAAGGATTAGGAAGATGTTGTGCTTATTTACTGGGTTTGTTGCTGGCTTGGGGGAGGCGGACGTCCCTGAGAGGTGAGGGAGGGATGGATGTTGTTGGGTAGCTCGAGGAAAACCGGGTCTCACTGAGGAGCGGGTGAGGGGCTGGGGTTTGAAGGGGAGCGTCTGGTGGCGCAGCACCAGCCCCTCCTGGCGCACGTTCATCATGAGGGGCCAGAACCACCCCGAGGGATTTGGGAGCGGTTTGGAAAGAAACGGAGGCCCGGCTTGTGCTGGGGCCTGTGAGGAGGCCGCAGCCAGGGCGACGGCAACGCCACCCTGAGGGGCCGCAGGCCGCCATGTCCCCGCCGCGGGTCGTCGATTGCCGACCCCAAAATGGCGGGCGGGGGCGCCGCTGCGCGAGCCGGCGGCAGCAGACGCCCCACCCCCCGCCCCCCGCCAGCCCCCTCAGCCCGCGCTGGCCCCGCCCCGCCTCGCCTCCGGCCGGGCGAGCTCCGGTCCTCCCCCCCGCTGGGGTCGCTGCAGCGGGCGGCGGCGGCGAGTCCGGCGGCGGGGGTCGCTCCCCGCCGGGCCTCCTCTCCGCGGCACGGCGGCCCGCTCACGCCGCCGCGGCGGCTATAAAGGGGCGCCCGCCGCCCGCCGCCGCCTCTCCGCTCGCCGGGCCGCAGCGCGTGAGTGGGTGTCGGGCCCTGCGCCGCCCCGGGCCGGGACCGCGGGGCAGGGAGGGCACGGGGAAGCGCGGGGGCGCCGGGCGAGCGTGGCGGCGGCTGCGGCGGCCCGCTCCCTCCTGTCAGCCCGGCCGCTCCGCTCGGCGCTCAACCGCCGCCGCGTGTTATTTGTCGCCCCGCTAGAGCCGCTCTATTTTATACATATCTATCTAAAATATAAACCCAGCAGAGAAGATTTAATTTTACAAGAAAGGTTCGTATAAATATATATTAGGGAGAGGATTATTTTTCCTAATTTTTCTTTGGTTTTTTGTTTTTTTTTTTTTTTTACCTCAGCAAATCAAACAACTTCTGCTCTGGAGAACCGGGGCTAAATTAAGACTCTTAAAGTAAAATAAGGGACGGGGTTGTAGGCAGATCGAGGAGGGTTCTGCCCCAGAGCTGACGGGAGAAACGCTCGGGAGCCGGCGTACGAATTTTGGCTTTGTATCCAAGCCCTGCTCTCCTGGAGGTTTAACTTTGGTTTTCTGCGTATTTCCAGGCCCCTCCCCACCCTCAGCCGCTCTGTCCCAGGGCCTGGCGTGTCTCCTAGTGTCCCCCCGTGCCCTCCCTCCGCTCACCGGCCCCTTCTCCCAAGCTGTTTCTGTAGACCCCGGCTTAGTGAGGCTTTTAAATAAGATTTTTGAGTTTTCCCCCAGTTTAAATATTTATGAAAAGCTTGACTTAAAGAAGCCCCAAGAATAAAAGCCTCTTAGTTCCCGGTGGGAGCGCGTGCTGGGTGGAAGATGAACACAGCTGCCAGCAGTTACCCGATGGCGTCGCTGTATGTGGGTGACCTGCACCCCGATGTCACCGAGGCCATGCTCTATGAGAAGTTCAGCCCTGCTGGGCCTGTTCTCTCGATTCGGGTCTGCAGAGATATGATCACCCGCCGGTCCCTCGGGTACGCCTACGTCAACTTCCAGCAGCCAGCAGATGGTAAGTGACACGTGCAAGCACATCTACAGCTTTTTTTTCTTCACTTTTCTCACTTTTTTTCTCCACTAATCCACACTGCTGTTGTGTATTGCCATGCAGCTGCCTACTAAAATGTTACAGGGTAAGTAATCACTTGCGATGGGAGCTGGAGTGTTTTTTACTGTTTGGTGTCTACAAAATACTCTGCAAATGCACATGTTGGTAACATCTCTGATAGACAGACCTATTTCTCTCTTACTGATATTAAACTTTGGAGACTTGGGTTTGTTCCAGCTCGCGTAAGAGAATAATCTCCACTGTGTTCCCTTTCATTTCTGTGTAGGTTTGGGCTGTTTGTGTGGGTCTTCATACAGTCAGTCCTATCAGAAAAAGTTCATAGTTGTCAGTCCTGGTTGAATGCTCAGTTTGACTGGCTGAGCCTCTGGCTGCCCACTTGCTCCAATTTAATATTTGGGAGATCTGGTGGTTGCTGTGTTTGTGCAAGCAGTCGGATGGGTCTCCCAGTCTGGGAAGTGGTGTTCTTGTATTAACGGGAAAGAAGATGCATTGCTCAATGTAGGGGAAACCAGGTTGTCTCACAGGCAGAAGTCAGGTTGATTTGCTCTTACCAGACTCTTTTTTCATATTTTAGTTTGGCTGCTGCACAAGTAGGTATTCCAGAACTGAAGCAGCAGTAGCATGTGAAAGATGGGACAGAAGAGGTCATTTTGGAACATGCCTTTTCTGGAAGAAAAATGGGTCAGCATTTTCTGCCCTAGTTTTCAGAGCCTTTCCTTGTTGAGTGCGAGTTTATCACTCTGTGCTGTGATTTAGCAGTATCTATATGAGATAAGAGACATCCAAAGGATAGCGGAGAGTGAACTTTTCCCTTGAATTCAGAATCAATTCACAACAGCACAGGCTTCAGCCGCAAGTCAATTTTCCTTTAGCCTGTTGTAGGTTATCCTGCTTTCTGTTTTTACAGACAGCAGAGTGGTCTGTTTGCACAGGGTAGTGTATTGACTTGGGATCAAAGTATTTGTTGTGTGGAAAACAAAAATGTTATTACAAAACTGTATTCCTGGAAGCTAGGAGACCCTCTGGGATTGAGCTCTTGGCTGGAATGTCTGATTTTACATAGTCTGTTGTGACTATGTGCCATCCTAGCTTCCATCCTCTCCCAGGTCGAAGCACCTTCTGCATGTCCTTCCCTTGGGATGCTGACTGATCTGATCGAGCACTTCTGATCCTCTAGCCTCTTGCTAAGCTGATAAAAAGCTGGTATGCACCCCAGTGCATAATTTCTCATTCATGAAACTCTCAGAAGTGCTTTTTGTGCAGGCTAAGCAATATATTTGTGTGTTTTAAAACTTCCCAATGAGAAGGAAAGAACCTGAGAGCCTGTGTATGTGGTCCTCTCCTGCTTTGACGAACCTGTCTACTCTGACTCCTTATAAAACAATCTTGATATATTCATGTGCTGTACAAGCAAAGGTACAGTTATCCAGAGTCACCTGCCTTTGTCTAGGCTATGATCTCATTTTTTAGGATAAGAGAAATAAAAGCAAGCAGCAGAAATAAAGCCAGGAAGGAACTCAGAGCTCGGATTAGATAAATGTTGGGAAGATGGGGTGCAAAAGTATAGACAAAGTTCTCTTAAAGCAGAGAAGACCTGTATAATATGTGTAGTTCTGATGTTAAAAGGGAAGAGTGGCTAGTTACATGTGCTTGCTTTAGCAGAAAGAAGTTCTGTACCTCCTAGTTCTGCACAAAGATGGGTAGCCTTCCAGTATATTTCAAGGTAATCTTTTATGGTAATAAATAGGCAGGAATTTAGAGGGAGGTTGCATCATTCCGGGCTCCTGGTAAGGCAGCAGACATTTTAGGAAGTCCTAGTACTTCAAGTGATACTTTGACAAAGTAAGTGGTGTCTTGTTACTGGTAGGTCTTAGAAGGTCAAGTGATTTAAACCTAATCATTGAGTTAATATCAGGAAGGAGAAATATTCAAACTCCTGCCCTCGTGAAGAGATCTCTTCTGAACTGCTCCTCATGTCTTCTGTTTGGCAAACCGCAGTATGTGTTACTTTGCAGAAGTAAAAAACAGCTGCTGTACTAAATGTGATGCAGCAAGAACACAAACAGATAATTTTGGAAAGGTGAGCCCATTGGTGGTGTGTTGCAGGCTCTCTGAAACAAAGACCTGAATATGAAGAATATAATTCTTACTGTCAAATGCAGAAATTTGGCTTTTGTTTTCAAGGTGGCAGTACTTGCTACTGCCTGCATGAGAGCTTTCTGAAAGGAGGGATCTGCATTTTTGTCCAGGAATGCATAATCAGAAATGTATTTGGACTTCATTTTACTAAATCGGTGAAAAGATGGGGGTATGTGTGTTCTGTAGCACTGTAGGGATCTGTTTTGATTTGTCTGTGATAGTAGATGCTACAAAATACCACGTAAAAGTCACCAGGAAGATTTATGCTCTGAAAACTTTTTGGGAGGTTCTTGTGGACACATTGATAGTATGTTTGAAGTGGCAGTAGATATTAAACAAATTGATCTATGATCGTTTGTTTTTCTCTGGCACCTTTTGTGGAAGGCTGAGTGCTTTGTAAATTTGAAGAAAACAATGTTTTAACTCTTTCTGGTTGGGAAATAAGGCTCTGTCCATATGACTAGAGAAAGACCACAGAGCAAGTCAAGTAGCCGGAACCCTTCCCCATTATGTGGGGCCGTCAGGAGATCGTGGTGTCACATCCTGAATATGCTCTGTACTGCCAGAGTTTGTGTCCAAACTGATTCAAAGCTTGTATTTTTCTTTACATTGGCATTAGCTAATAAGAGTGGTGCTTGACCCTGGAAGGGGTTACTGTCTGGACATGCATTTTCTAACTGGTAGTCTGCTGCAGAGAGGTTATTTTTAGTGAAAATAAGCTGTTGTTTTCGATTGCAGTTCTTTGGCCTAGTAACCAGTGGATGCTGAATACGGAATCTGTCATACTGTGACAGGCAGATTAAGGAAATGCTTCAAAGTTCTGGCTAGTTCAGGCTCGGCTGTAGTCATTAATATTTATTCTTATTAACTGTGAAGAAGGGAAAGAAAACAAACTCATTTCATTTGAAAGAAAAGGTGAATTTCCTTTTTCATGTGTTCCTCATCCAATTTAATTACATTCCAGGGTTTCATAACATTGACAACAGTCGTGAATGACAGCTTGGATAATGAAGCAGAAGAACTTTTAATATGGCGATAGAGATAAGGTGTTCTGGAAGTACAGAGAAAACAGACCATTTCCCAAGCCAAGAAGGAGCCCAGAGTTGGGATTAGATAAGTCTCTGAAGAAAGGTGTAGAAGAGTATAGATAAACTTTTTGTCTCTTCTGTTCCTTAAAGAAGAGAAGACAATATAAGAGAAAACCTATGTAATGTAAATGCAGGTGTGAAGCTAAAAGGGAAGAGTGGTTATTTATATATGCTTCATTGCCAACAGCATTTTGTTCTAACTTCAGCAATCAAGGGATTTAAATCTGTTTTGTATGCAACCTCTTTTTTTTTTTTTTAAGTGGTTAAATTTGTGCTATGTTATTTTGTTGTTGGGTCTTTTTTGCTTAGTGATGTAAGTGAGAGCCTGGAGGTTTGCAGAGCAGCCATCTTTGCAGAATAAAACTCCTTGTGCAGAGTTTCTCATGGGTGAGTCTTGGGGGGTGTGTGTGGTTATCTCTGTTTATGCTGCTCAACCACAGTTGCTAATTCTAGCATTGTGTTAGCTCTGTGTCAGGGAGCCTGTAAGGGAGATTAATTACTTTGAGGCCTAAGGGGAGCTGCAAGGAGTGTTCATATGCTTTCCCTATCCAGAAGGCTGTGAAAGAGGAATGAAAAGGAAGCCTGAAAGGGGTTAAGAGTGTGTATAATGTTATATGAGTTGCAGTTGAGTCTGCTGGAAGGATGACAGGAACCAGTGGGAGAGAAACAGATACAGGAACTGAAACGGCTGAAGCTTTGTGGCTTAAAAAGAAGAAAATGAGAAGGTGTTTGCTCAGATTAAGGAAGTGAAGGAGGTGTGCCTAGTCTGAGTCATTCACATAACTGATGCTGATCCTTTACAGGTTTTCTTAGGTACTGGTGCAATGTGATTGCATTTCCACCTGTGGCTATGGCTGATCTTCAGCAAATCAGGGAATCCATCTAGGGCTTCCTTGTACTACTGCTCACAAGAAGTGTCTGAGTGAATTTCCAGCAGAGTATAAGAATAGAGTGGAATACTAGCAAGCTGTTGAAAGAGCAGTGCAATAGTATCTGCTTAAGTATGTGCTTAGGAAGCTTGAAGGAGCTGGGAGTAAGTTCATAACTAGCCTATATCTTGGTAGCTGCTGCAGAGCGTTTCGCAGTTCCCTCTGGTTGCATGCCACTGCTTGTCACCTTTCAGCAGGAGCCCTGTTTCTGCTGCAAATGGTATATGCAACTAGTTTGTGTCCTTGCCAACACATAGTTCTGGAGGACCTCTCCCTGCTATAAATAAACACTGCCAAATTTGACAAGCTGGACCAAGTTGCCTGCTGAAGTGCCTACTAGGAATGGACTGCAGGAAGAACCTCAGTTGTATTGACTCAGAGTAGCACCTGAGGAATCATCTTAGCATGGCAGTTAATTGTATTTAAATACCGTTGACTAAACAGAGCTATAGAGTTGTAATAAGTATAATTTTGGGGTTTTTTTGCAAGCCTGGCTACTTCAAGAATGAAGTCCATCAGAGCTTGTTTTCCAGGTGGGGGTATGTGTGAAGGAGTGGGGGAAAATAGTGACAATGCCAATTCAATTTAAAAAGTTACAACAACAAAAGACATTTTCAAAGCACATGAAAAATTCTGAGAAACTTTTGTGCAGTAGTTGTAACTGACTTTGGGCATAGGGAGTACAGGAGACTTGTAGGCAATGTCTCACTGGAGTTCCTAGAGATCTGTGGAATGCTGAGTAGTTACTCTGGTTGCACTAGCAGTTGCATGAAAGGAGAAGGTGTTCGAATTGGTATTTTCCTTGAATTTGATGCTTCTGAAATTTAATCAGCAAGTATCATTGGGTGAAGGGGGCCTGGAAGAATTGAGACAAACAAATTCAGAAAACTTGGGTTCTGCCCTGTTAATATTCCTTGATTTTAGTGCCTCTCTATCCCTCTCTTTCCCTGCTTCGTGCTGGGAGTTAACAGTCTTTCTGTTTCTCTGTGCACTCCGTGCTGGGAGTGTTTTCTGGCACAGAAGAGTCCCAAGCATCTCAATTTTATGAAGAAGATCCTGATGTGTGTACGTAATGATCCTTTTAATATATCACTAGGTAGCAGAAATAGAATCTTGGAGGGGGTTTCAGTGTGGGTTAGAATGACAGTGCTGGGGTTTTAGAGTTTAGATAAACACTTCCCTGTTAATCAGATCGGGTATATGGACTTTTTTCCCCAGGATTTTGTCCTCTCTTGCTGTCATCTTTAGATTCAGCAACTTGGGAATAATTTTTTGGCCACATAAGTTATAGAGGCTGACTCATGTCTTCTTCCCAGCCAGCCATGTGTTTGTGCATGTTTTCCCTGACCTGATAGGGAGATGATCCCTTTCTCTTAATAGAAATTAGTATGGGTAGATGTGAGCTTCATGAAAAGCAAACAAGCCAAACAGTCGCTTTTGTTACTTCCTTTTTTCCTCGGGGTTTCCTGTCTATCCTTTCCTTCTTTGGGTGCAGCAATTTACCTTTATCATAATTAAGAATAGAACTAATAAACCATAAGCATTTTGACATCTGTTTTGCTGTGGTTGTCAAAACATTACTATCATGTCAATTTAAAATAGTCTATTCAACCTATTATGTACTTAAATATGCCTAGTGCTGCAAACATCCCCCTTGAAACAGTGAGTTAGAAAGTCATTGAAATTGGTTGCCCGAGATACTGCCCCGTGGTATTGTCTCTGTGAGCCGAGTAGAAATCAGAGAAAACGATCCACCCACATGATGGAAACCTTTATTCTTTAACAAACCACAGAAATCTGTTCTTGACTTCTCTTGCAGCTGAGCGTGCTCTAGATACCATGAATTTTGATGTGATCAAAGGAAAACCCATTCGCATCATGTGGTCTCAGAGGGACCCCTCCTTGAGGAAGTCAGGGGTTGGGAATGTCTTCATTAAGAACCTGGACAAATCCATTGATAACAAGGCACTTTATGACACATTCTCAGCGTTTGGGAATATTTTGTCCTGCAAGGTGAGATGTGGTTACTTTGTCCAATTCTGTTATGATCAGACACGTCCAGTGTAGGAAGCAAAAGGGACAGCTTTCACCAAGTGAGGAGTGGAGTCTCTAAAAGACAGAGTTGACCAAAAGGTTAGGGATTGCTGAAGTCAAGTCAGATTTGGTCATGAATTGTGCAAATCTGAAACACAGATAACATCTATCCTAGTGTTGACCCTTGACAGTGACCTGTTTTCAATTGCTGGCCTTGTGTCTGAGTGTGACGGCAGAGAAAAGGTGTTCAGAGAGCTGACATTTTGTTTTCTTTCTGCATGTCTAGGTGGTGTGTGATGAGAATGGCTCTAAGGGCTACGCATTTGTGCACTTTGAGACCCAGGATGCTGCAGATAGAGCCATCGAGAAGATGAACGGCATGCTGCTAAACGACCGCAAAGTGTGAGTGTCACAGCCAGAAGCAGCAACGATCGCATGAACCGTGATGCATCTCGGTATTAACAGGGACACACAAGGCACTGGTTCTCCTGGCCCAAGCCTTGGCCTGCTACCTCTCCACTACAGGGCTGGTGAGTGACCCTGCCCAAGCCATGGCCTGCTACCCCTCCATTACAGGGCTGGTGGGTTTCCCTAACCAAGCCTTGATTTGCTACCTCACCGCTAGTGGGCTGGGGTGGGTTTCTATGGCCAGTACTCTCTCCACTGCAGAGCTGGGTGGGCATCCTTGTCCAAGACTCTCTGCCATAGGACAGGTGATTTTTCTGGTTGGTCTGTGGCCTATTTGTCCTTCTGTCACCCTTTATTGTCCCCATTCCCAGCTCCTACTACACACTCATTTTTTGCCTCACTGCAAATCACACATTGTTTTTCTGCTCTTGAAAACAAGCTGCTTAGTGAGATTTTCATTCTTTCTTACAGATTTGTTGGGAGATTCAAGTCTCGTAAAGAGCGGGAGGCTGAATTGGGAGCCAAGGCAAAGGAATTCACCAACGTTTATATTAAAAACTTTGGGGACGACATGGATGATGAAAGACTAAAGGAGCTCTTCAGCAAATATGGTAAATACAGAAACACTTTGAATGAGGCTGTGAATCTCATGACCCATGAGTGCTGCTGCCATCTGTGTAACTATGTGGGTCACTTTGAGGCTGAGGAAAAGCTGAAGTGTGGGTAGTAGTTGTGCCAAATGTTGGACAGGAGGCAGAGGCTGACCAGCAGATGAGAGAGGGAGGGCAGGGGCTATTATATGGAGTTTAATAGTCTTGAAATAGTTCTATGATATCTTACTAATCCTGTCCCTTGGTAACAGGTAAAACTCTGAGTGTTAAAGTGATGACAGACCCCACTGGAAAATCCAAAGGCTTTGGCTTCGTAAGCTTTGAAAAGCATGAAGATGCTAACAAGGTATGAACATTTATTTTTTTTTATGCTGCTTAGGTATCTTCAGAGAAGAAAAACTTATTTATCATAGGACCCTGTTACTAAAATGAGAGAAAATTCTGCCTTGGGTGTAACCTCTTCTAGACGTGGGGACTTGGAAGCCTTTTGCACCTTACTAGCTTGATGTTCAGGGGTAACTTGGCATTTCTCCAGATTACTAGATCCACACAGAGTGCAGTGGTATAATCAAGAACGTTAATTGCCAAAGAAATACCACAGTGCAGGACCTCAGGAGGAGGAAGGTGTCCTGAGTGAGAACACCGCTTAGAAATGGTCTTCGCTAAGCAGAATGCTTGTTAAAATTTGGCCTTAACTGTAAGAAGGGGTGGGGATAAATTCACAAGTTGCTGTCAGTCTGGCACTGATAACTTCAGTTTGGCTTTAATTAGCCATTTAATTTGCAAGCAGTGTAAAGGTAATATGGCAACCTTGGTTTATTGGCCAACAGGCAGGGATACGATGTGGACTTCGGACAGTCCTGTTCTTAACAGGATCAGGCACTGTCTTGTTTCAGCAGCTGACAGTTTCCTCTTGAACCCTCTATCCAGGCAGTAGAAGAAATGAATGGAAAGGATATCAATGGGAAAATGGTATTTGTAGGCCGAGCACAGAAGAAGGTTGAGCGCCAGGCAGAGCTGAAACGGAAGTTTGAACAGCTAAAACAAGAGAGACTCAGCCGATACCAGGTGAATAAGTCTGTTTCTTTCCTAAATTTAAGCCCCATTTTCAGTCTATTGGCAGACCTGAAAGGAATTGACAAAGTAATCAGTCATTGTCCTGTGAGAGATCCTGGGAGTTAATATGTAAAAGCAACTCTGGTATTTGGGGGCAAAGGGGCTATTGGCATAGTCTTGGCAATAAAACGTTTAGGAGGGCATGAGAGAACAGTCATGCAGTCTCCTTCAGACAGGGACACCTAGAAGGATGGAAGGAGACAGCATAACCCTGTGCTTATGTCTCTCTAATTTATGGCCAGACTGTGTCATGTCAGAGATCGCATCGGAATCTTTCCTACTCCTTGCAATGTAGTGCTGGACTGGGGATGCATGATGCAACAGGAAGGCAGAGGAAATCCAGACAAGCTCCCTTTCACCACAGTGGGACTTGTCTCTACGCCTTTGCAACATTTACCGCCTTCAGCTTTGGATAGTACGAAAGGAACATGCTAAATTAAGAGTTTTCAGACCAATTACAGCTCTGGCAGATGGATGCTAACAGTCTATGTGCTTGACGAGATTTTCTTTAATGTTACGAGTGTCTTACTATTCTCTCCCTTCTAGGGTGTTAACCTGTACATTAAAAACCTAGATGACACTATAGATGATGAAAAACTGAGGAAGGAGTTCTCACCTTTTGGGTCAATAACAAGTGCCAAGGTATTGTGGGGTTTGCGGGTATTTGGATTTTAAAGCCTGAAGAAGGAGCGGTTATCGACATGGGATTGAAGCGCAGTTCTTGTATCCCCTGGTCATTGTGGTCCTGAGAACATCTGGACTAGTAAATAAACAGATTTCTTTGGGTCTTGGTGGGATTTTACTGAAAACTTGCTTCATTTCCTCATGAAAAGAGGAAGCGGGAAGTGGCAAACGTGCTTGTTTGAGGTGGCTGCCGATGAGCATGAAATGGCATTTCCCTACGTGCGTTTAGAGGCTGCACCAAATCTTTCCCATTCCTTACTGTGCGGTGTGGGCCTGGGGACACATGGTGCTTAGAGAAAAGCAGAGCAAATCCAGACAGGTGACTTCTTTCATTGAGTACCTGTCTCTACACCTCTGCAACAGTTATGTCCTACCTGCCTGAAATCTGACACTTAAAAACCATGGATTCTTAGGCTGAATTCTTGTACTGGTACTCCACTAGCAATTGATCTTTACTGCAGGTGATGCTGGAAGATGGACGGAGCAAAGGGTTTGGCTTTGTCTGCTTTTCCTCTCCAGAGGAAGCTACAAAAGCTGTGACAGAGATGAATGGGCGAATTGTGGGCTCAAAGCCGTTGTATGTTGCACTTGCACAAAGGAAAGAAGAGCGAAAGGCCCATCTAACTAATCAGTACATGCAGCGCATTGCTGGGATGAGAGCCCTCCCTGCCAACACAATTATTAATCAGTTCCAGCCTGCTGCTGGGGGATATTTCATGCCTGCTGTGCCCCAGGTAAGCTGAGCTAGTGTGGGTTTTTAACCTGTCTTGGAGCTTTGATGGTTCAGCTGCAATAATCTCACTGAGCCTTTCTTATGCCTATAAGCAAATAACTCCCTAATGAGGGGTGCATTCAGTGGGGTTAATTCTGTGATTTCCTAGCTGCCTGTTCTCTTCATGTGAATTGTGTGTTGAGTCCTGGCAACAACTGCCAAAACACATTGTAAACAGTGTTTGTTATTCACTTAGATGTTGCCTCTGAGCTTGTCTGATCTTTCTTCAGGCTCAGAGCAGACCCACTTACTATGCACCTAATCAAATGACGCAGATGAGACCCAACCCGCGCTGGCAGCAAGGGGGAAGACCTCAAGGTGAGCATGCTAGAGATGCTATTTTGGTTGTATGACCCTCTTGGCTGTACTTTCCAATGAGAACAGTGCATGCTTTCCTTTCCATGCACAACCCCAACCTGCTTTCTGTAGCTGACTGTCCTGACTTGCCAGTCAGTTCTGTTTTGAGGATTTCCCGTCATTTCTTCCATTAGGCTTCCAGGGAATGCCAAATGCCATGCGCCAGTCTGGACCACGGCCAGCACTGCGCCATCTGGCCCCTGCCGGCAATGCTCCGGCCTCTCGTGGCCTCCCTGCCGCTGCCCAGCGAGTTGGTAAGGTGTCTGCCTCCCAGACTCTTCCCCTTGGCTGTGAGGGAGGAGGATGCTGTTGAGACTTGACTTCTTCCAAAGACGGTTGTCAGATGTGGATAACCAAAGGCCACCTGGAGCAAGGGGCAGAGACAGCACCTGAATCTCTTCTATTCCTTGCTGTGCAGTGCAGGTCTGGGGACAGTTGGTGCTACAGCACAGCAGCGGAAATCCAGATGGGTTGCTTTCCGCTGGTTTGGAACTCATCTCTACACCTCTGCAATATATACCACTCTAAAAAAAAAAAAAAAAAAAAAGCTCTGTAGGTTATGGAAAAAAAGCTCGGTAGGTTATGGATATTTTTTTCAGAGTAGAGTGTCCAAAATAATTCTATTCCAGTGAATAACTAGAAAATATCTTAAATGCAGGATGTGGAATCCATGGTTTAGTTTTAGGGAGAATCGCCCTTTCCTAAAGTAGCCAGTTGCATTTTGGAGACCAGTTTCTAAAGAAGTATTAGACTGTGCAGAGCACAGTTTGAATTCAGCAGCTGATATCAGACATCCCAACTTGCTTGCATGTTGCTACAGGTGTTTGTAATTCTGTTCTCCTCTTCTTTTGCAGGTGTTGGCGCCGCAGCACAGAATTTAGCTCCTCGTCCGCCTGTAGCTGCCCCTGCTCCCAGAGCGGTTCCTCCTTATAAATATGCCTCAAGTGTCCGCAGCCCACACCCAGCTGTACAGCCTTTGCAGGTAACACAAGGGTCTGGGCTGTGAATTCCCTGCAGGTACTTCTGTCCAAGTTTTACATGCAGCTGAGGTGTTTCTACAGAAACTTCAAGCTACTTTTATCACCCAGACAGGCATCATCATTTGGAATTTAAAAAACTGGCAGTTGTACCTTTGCCAGGGGCAAACTAGTTGGTTTATCTGTCTTATATTTGCAAGCCCTTTTTTTACCCAGATTTGCTGTAAGGATATTTTTCTTGGTTCTTTGCTTTCCCATTTTGCAGCCATTCCTTCTCTCACCTCTTTGCCAGATCCTCCCTAGGGTATCACTGAAGGCACAGTTTGCTTCTCCCACAAACCTCTGTGCTGTAACAAAAGGAGGTGTGGATGTTGCTCTTTCTCAGTTGTGATACTTGTCTCACCACGTTTGATCCGGTTCTTGTAAGATATTTACAGTGCCCGTGTGTGACATTAGGGGGGTTGAGTTCAGGACGTGGAGGGAGCATGGGTTCATGTTTGTGAACCAAGGGCACCTTATCTGTCCTTCTCTGAAACTTAAGTCTGCCGTAGGCTTGACAAAGATTGTGTTTTAGGAGGAGGGAGTATCTTACTGTCTTTAAACATGAAGCAATCAGCCTAGTATCCATTTCAGAATCCTCATGTCTGCCCTTCTATAGGCACCTCAGCCTGCAGTACACGTGCAGGGACAGGAACCGCTGACGGCCTCCATGCTGGCTGCTGCCCCTCCCCAGGAGCAGAAGCAGATGCTGGGTAAGTGAAACTCCAGTTCTTTCAGATTGTGTTTTACTTTGGAAATCCCCTCAGGTTTCAGAGATAACTTTATAATTGAAACTGAACCGTGTTTCTTTTTTTCCTTTCTTCCCCAGGAGAGCGTTTGTTCCCTCTGATTCAAGCTATGCACCCCAGCCTTGCGGGGAAGATCACAGGAATGCTGCTAGAGATTGACAACTCGGAGCTGCTGCACATGCTTGAGTCTCCAGAATCCCTCAGGTCGAAGGTAAACTGGCCTGTTCCTTTAGATGGGGTGGACTGTGGGAGGCTTTGGCCAAGAGAACAGATCTCACTGGGTAACTTGTCTCCCCCAGGTGGAGGAGGCTGTTGCAGTGTTGCAGGCTCACCAAGCCAAGAAAGAAGCTGCCCAGAAGGTGGGCGTGGTTGCTGCTACCTCTTAAACCAGGAAGACTGGTGAGTGTCTGGGTCCTTAGCATCACTTAAAAGCTTCCAGAATCGGAGTAAGTAAAGCGTGATTGTGAATGTTGCTGGTCTGGAGGCCTGTCTAGGTCTGGCCGCAGCACTTGTCTGCTCTTAGCCCACTCTTTAAAAAACAAACCAAACAAAACCACCCTAATGCAGTTTTCCCCAGTGGAATCCTTATTGTAGAAGCTTTTAGAAATAGTCTTCAGAAACCTCATTTTAATTAAGCATCAGAAAGATGTTGAGTGGGTCCCTGGAGTGTTCCTAGCAGTTGACATGTCAAGGAAAGAATAATGTATTAAGATGAATCTTGCGGAACTGCTAATCTGGGAAATAAAATGAGACACACAAGATGTTGTAGTGACTTTGAGGCTGAATAGGCTGATAATGCCCGTTCCTTTTCCTGATTATCATCTGCCTATGGTATAAAAGTGCTGGTGTCAGGGATGTCACTTCACTGCATAGGTCTGGCCAAGCCAACGCTGTCTCCTGTGTTTGGAGCTGGCTCTTGTTTGACTTCTGAATCAGGTTTTTGATTCTTTGAATGCCTCTTCTTGCTTTTGATGATCCATTTTTCTGGGGGGTTTCTGTGGTTGGTCTGGAATCGACATCTTCAGTGCTTTTTGTGAAGCTGTTGTGGTCAGATGTCACAACTCAAAGCGGTGAAGAACGATGAAGGGTTCTTGTATCTTCATCCATGTATTTCTCAGTGGCTCCAGTCACGGGCTTCTCTACTGAAGAGTTTGAGTTTCTTGTCAGATGATCAGAAGTGGGTATTTTCCACAACTGTTACCAGCTTCTCCTTACCTTGCAAATTACGTTGGAGTCATTATGGTTTGTAAGGCTGGAAAGCTCCCTAGCCTGGGGCGAGGTGTGTGCTGTACGGAGGTAACTCCTCGTCGTCTTTTCCTCTAAGATGCAAAGAAGCCAAATAAGCCCCTTCATAGACATCAGCTCAAGATGTTTGAAGATTCTTCACTGTCCTGCAGATCTCAATGCCATGCATCATATCACATAGTTATATTGCATTTTGTAAATTAATCTTTAAGATCTTATTTAAAAAGCCAACTCTGAAGTTCTAGATTTCCAAAACCAGAATTGGGCTTGCAAGCTTTTCCTTTGCGGTCAGAACAGAGCTACCGTTTGTGTCTTCTGAGCAGGACATTGAGGATTTTAGGTTGAAAGTATTTTGTGGTTTTGGTTTTAACTGAACAATCCAGTTTGGAAAGTCTGGAAAGCATTTATCAATAAAGAAATAAAAACTTTTAATGTGTTTGTCACTTTATTTCTCTAGATTTGATAAGTCGGTAGGATGTGGCTTGGTAAAATTAAACTGGCAGGCAGTTGTCGTATGATTGATACATTAAAATTGTGGTTTGAGTTACTCTGCTTGTTAACTTTGGACAATCGCTGTTTTGAAGCAGCTGTGTTAAAATCATGCCATGGGATGGTTATGTTGGGTTTGGTTAGTGTCTGAAGGGGAGATGGCTGCAGCTAAGGAAAGGGCAGTGATCGTACCCCTGTACTCGGCACTGGTGAGGCCACCCCTCAAATGCTGGGTTCAGTTTTGGGCCCCTCACTACAAGAAAGACGTTGCGTTGCTGGAGCATGTCCAGAGGAGAGCAACAAAGCTGGGGAGGGGTCTGGAGCACAAGCCCTACGAGGAGCGGCTGAGGGAGCTGGGGGTGTTTGGTCTGGAGAAGAGGAGGCTGAGGGGAGCCTTTATCGCTCCCTGCAACCTCATGGCAGGAGGCTGTAGTGAGGTGGGGGTTGGCCTCTTCTCCCTGGAAATGGGCGATGGGATGAGGGGAAATGGTCTGAAGTTGTGCCAGGGCAGGTTTAGGTTGGACATTAGGAAAAATTTCTTCACAGAAAGGGTTGTTGGGCACTGGAATGGGCTGCCCAGGGCAGGGGTCGAGTCCCCATCCCTGGAGGGATTTAAAAGCCAGGGCCAGGGTTTAGTGGTGGGATGGCAGGGTTAGGGGAATGGTTGGGCTTGGTGATCTTAAAGGGGCTTTTCCAACCTAAATGATTCTATAATAATACTCTAATCTACAATTCCAAGCGTGATCAAATAGCAGGGTTGGGGAGGTATTTTTCAAGTGAAGCAGAAAAGTGGTTTGGCTTCCTCTTCATCCCCTGCTGGCGAGGAGAAACTTTGCAGTTCCTTGCATATATTTCTACATTTTCAGCTGGGCGTTTTCTTTAACGGTTTGGTTGTTACAGGGCAGATGATTTTATACCCTAAAGGTGGCTGCGTCTTGGCAGTGGGGTTCATAAAGGATTTGTAAACTATTCGGGGTGATCCTTTGGGGTAAAGCGTTAATCAAGAAACACAGCATGCCGTAATTCTGACTGGAAGAGCAGTTGGACTCTGCCGCAGCTGCTCCTGCGGAAGGACCGGGGCTAGCTAAGCCCGGCTTTACCCTGGAGGCTCAGTGCGTGGTTGGCGGCCGGTGCGTGGGGTGTCCCGGGGCGGGGGGGGGGGGCTCCCCGGGATTCTGGTTGCAAGCGCCTGCGCTCTGTCCCCTTTTCCCGATAAAATAAGCACGAATTCCCGCTGGAAAGGCGGGGGCGGGCTGCCCTCCCCCGCAGCACCTCCTCCCTGTTCCAGCGCAGCCTCCCGGCCCCCGCTCGCAGCCCGTTCCCCCTACTCCGGCGGCGGGCGGGGGCGGGGCGGGGCGGGCGCGGTTCCGGGGCGGGGCGGAGGGAAGATGGCCGCCACCAAGCGGGTGCTCTACGTGGGTGAGTGGCAGGGCCGGGGGGCTCCCCCGGGCAGGGCCGGGGCCCGGGCTCGGGCCCGCAGGCGGTGACCGCTGTCCGCCCCGCAGGCGGGCTGGCGGAGGAGGTGGACGAGAAGGTGCTGCACGCCGCCTTCATCCCCTTCGGGGACATCACCGACATCCAGATCCCGCTCGACTACGAGACCGGTGCGTGGCTCGGGGCTGGGCAGGGCCGGGCCCGGCGGCCGCCGCCGCCCGTGGGAGCGCCCCCCCCCTCCCCCCGTTGCGGAGCGGGCCGAGGGGGTGCGGAGGGGGCGAGCCCTCCCGGGCGGTTTTCCCCGGAGGGGACACACACACACGACGGGACCCGGCCGCCGTGGGAGCGGTGCGGCTTTGCTGCCCGTGACCTTGCTTCTCCCTCTCTCCAGAAAAGCACCGGGGATTCGCCTTCATTGAATTCGAGCTGGCAGAGGTGAGAAAGGAACAAATACTCGAGCCACTTGCGCCCTCCCCTCTTCCTCCCCCGCGTCCTCCCCTCTTCCTCCCCCGCGTCCTCTCCTCTTCCTCCCTGGATCCTCTTCCCCTCGGGGACAGCAGCGTTGCAGTTGATGGAACCGGGGAGAGGGGGTCACCAGCCTCGGGTTATTCTCCAGCAGCGAGAGCTGTTTTGCCTTTCCGAGCTCCCGCTTTGACCATTTTCTTTTGGGCTGAAGCATGGCCGCTGCCGGCCCAAAGTGCCTTCCGGCTGTCCCCAGAGCTCAGCAGCAGTGGGTGGCTTTCCTGGCTTCATGGGCAGCACAGGCTGCCGTATATTTGCTGTCTTACAATCTGCCCTGGGCTTTACACAGAGGGTCTCTCCTCTCTTCCCACATATTTCATGTAAGCGATAAAGCATCGTACATAAAATGAGTTTACTGGGTTGGTTGTGGGAATGCGAACCCCAGATACTGGTTTGGATACGGCTCTTGAGAGTTCCGTCTCTTTTTGCTGCCCTGGGGTAGGTGAGGTTTAGGAACGCAGTCCTTTGGCAATCTTTTTAGCACCAAAACACTGGGGCAGGTGTCGGCTGAGCCTTGCTTTTAAAGGTAGGGAGAGAAGTAACGATAATAATGATTTCCTTTCGCTTTTTTGGCAGGATGCGGCGGCAGCTATTGACAACATGGTACAAACCCTGTTCCCCCTCGTCTGCGGAGACGCGTGGCTTTGCCATCTTCCCGGTAGCACAGAGCGAGGCCCCGTGTGGCGTGGGCCATGTAGAGAAAGCAAGCTCTGTTTTCCTCTGATCTCTGCAGGGATTTGGGGGGCACGGTGATTTTTTTACCTTTTGGTGGGGACTTTGTTCTGCCTTTTTTCCTCTGCAGAACGAGTCTGAGCTCTTCGGCAGGACAATTCGTGTGAATTTGGCCAAACCAATGCGAATTAAAGAAGGATCATCCAGGCCTGGTGAGTCGGTGCCCGGGAGGGGAGAGCATCCCCGTGGATGTTCAGAGCTTTGTGCATCAGCCTTTCTCTCTGATTCCCCGGACCTTGAGGCAGAGACCCTGAGACCAGGGGATCTGAGCAGCATCCTAATAACCAAAAATATCCCCCAGTTCCTTGGATGGGAGGACTCTTGGCTGCGCTTCCAGTTGCCTTCATGTCCTTTGACAGAGGGCACAGCATGCATGCAAGTGCCAGGCAGAATTACCCGCACATCTGGCCACATCTGTAAAAGCGGACAGGGCCAAGGCCATCCCAAGCAATTGCCCTGCGTGGGGGGAGTTGCAGGGAACAGGCCATGAGCTTGCCCTGCCCACTGATGTGTGGCACTTCTGGGAGGAAGAAGAGATGACTTTATCCCTTATTTCCCCGCATGCCGTGTCTTTTGGGGTAGGCTGCTGCTGGTTGAGTGCTCCCACGCCTCGGGTGCCATCCTGCTGCCAGCGCCATGGTGCATCCTGACCCGTGCAGTCACGTGCGTGCTCACGCGTGGCCCTTTGGTTTGGTTCAGTTCTGTTCCTTTGCTCTGACTCTTCCTTTTGCTGTTGCAGTCTGGTCGGACGATGACTGGCTGAAGAAGTTTTCAGGGAAGACTCTGGAGGAGAACACAGAAGAGGCAGGAGCAGAGGCCCCCAAACCAGAGGTGCAGGAGGTAGGAAAAACAACCAGAGCCATGGGTAGCCTTGCTGTCCTGAAGTATGAGAGCACGGGCCAGCTGTCCCTGGAGGCAGAGCAGAGGAACGTCATCTCAGCTTGGTTTGGGTTTTTTTTTTCCTGCCCAGGGTGAGCCTCCTGCCAAGAAATCCCGGGTCAACCCTCAGGTTTACATGGACATCAAGATCGGAAATAAACCTGCGGGGCGGCTGCAGATCCTCCTGCGCTCAGATGTGGTGCCCATGACCGTAGGTGAGGAGAGGGTCAGCCTCCCCAGCGTGGTGGCTTCCAGCCGCGATGCAGCTCTCACCTCTCTCCACCTTGCCCCCAAACAGAGAATTTCCGCTGCCTCTGCACCCATGAGAAAGGCTTTGGCTTCAAAGGGAGCAGCTTCCACCGCATCATCCCCCAGTTCATGTGCCAGGCCGGTGACTTCACCAACCACAACGGCACCGGAGGCAAATCCATCTACGGGAAGAAGTTTGATGATGAAAACTTCATTCTCAAGCACACGGGGCCAGGTAGAGCTATTTCCCCAGGCAGGTGCTGCAGAGCAAAATGGCTCAACATCATCTGGGGGCCACGCTTGGGCTGTTTTGTCCTAGACCGTGTTGATAGCAGCAGCCCTGAATTACAATCTACGTTGGCCAAACACGTCTGCCGCGGTGTAATCTGCCATGGTCAGACTGTCACATGTGTATCACCGGCATTCAGCAAGCAGAAATGCATCGTTTGCTCTCCATCCGTGCACTGTAAATTTCCAGTATTGCACAATGGGGGAAGAGTTTCAAAGCTGCTTTCCTGTCTGATTTTAAAGGAGGAATGTCACGGTGTGACTATGGAAAGCAGCAAAAACCAAGCAGGTTTATCTCCGTACAGCTTTCCTGTAACTGCAACTGAAAATAGATGAGCGATCCCCACCACTTCCCATCTTCCATGCTTGCAAGTGTTTCTCTCTTGACGTAACTGGTTTCCAATGGTTTCTGTGGAGTTTGCTCTTCTAAAACCGGCAGCATTTTGCAGGGCATGGGAATGGGTTTGGGTTGAAGTAGTGGCTCACGTGCTGGAGCTCATTGCTCACTCCCAAGCTGTAACACTGCACTTTTTGATCACAGGGCTGTTATCGATGGCAAACTCTGGTCCAAACACCAACGGCTCGCAGTTCTTCATCACTTGCGATAAAACAGACTGGCTGGACGGGAAGCACGTGGTGTTCGGGGAGGTGACGGAGGGCATGGATGTGGTGCGGCAGATCGAGGTAGGTGCTGGCAGCGGGGCGGTCGGGGCAGAGCCCACCTCCTTCCTGCCCTTGGACTTCGTGCCTTTAATTCCTGCTCCTCTTTTCTCAAAGGCTCAGGGCACCAAAGATGGGAAGCCAAAGCAGAAGGTGATTATCTCGGACTGCGGGGAGTGCCCATGAGCTTGGCTCCTGGATGGGGTGAGCCTGACCAGGAGGGGCCGGGGAGCCAGCTGGGGTGGGACAGCCCCACAAAACCCCCAGCAGTGCCCAGCTCCGGCGGCTTCTGCCGAAATTCCCCTGCAAAGCTTGGTGTGAACGTGCCTGCGGACAGCGCTGCGGGGGGTCCAGCCCACCTGAGGATAAATCGCTTTTCAGCCTGCGCCGTCCTGTGCTGCCCTAAGCGGGGCAGGGCTGGTTCTGCTGCTGTGTTCCGGAAAGACTTTATATTAGGTAAAAATAAAATCTAGTTTTAAAAATACTGAGGACTGACCCCTGGCTGTTGAACTCTCACCCTCTGAGGATGGTCTTTGTGCTTGAGCAAAGATGGGTTTTTTTGTATTCGTCCTCATTGTCTTAAATCTGGTGCCTAAATCCTGGCTCTGGGGGAAGCTGTCTGTGCCAGGGCAGGAAGAGCAGAGCCGTATCTCATGGTTTGTCTGCAGCAGGATCTCGAGGCAGCGTTTTTGGCGTGTCCCTGGCTCTGCAGTGTCATTTCCCATCAGCAGAGGGAGGCAGGTCCCTGACTGGCGGCTGTTCTGCTGGGAAGCAAGCCTGGTCCAACTCTATTCCCATCCAAGAGGGCATTTACTGGGCTGCGTAAGTGGGAGAACAAGGTCTGGACAAGAAGGAACAGGAAATGAAGAAGCCCCTTGGGTGATAGAAGAATTAAGAAAAAAAAGGGATTGAGGCTGTAGGAAGGGGTTTAATTTCCAAACTCGGCGTTGCAGAGCGGGATAGGCACGTACATTTCTAGTTCCCATCAGTGGGTAGCTCTGACCGTGCTCTGTAAAGGTAACTGCATCGCTGGAAAGTGATTGATTTGGGGTTCCCTATGAAATTACGGCACGGGATACTCCTGGGAATGTGGGTTTGCGTGTGGTTTTGAGCTTGCACAGGCGTTCACAGGAGGGATGGGGCTGCCAGGGCAGAGATGGGGGTCAGGTGTGCGGGGCTGGGGTTTAGGGGATGTTTTTAAGATCTTGTGCAATTGGAGATTTGCAGTTTCACCAGTCCGGCCGCTCACAGACCAGGGGCGTTGCTTTTCCAGAATAAACACCGGGTTGCTTTTATTCACTTGCTGGTTTTCTACACTGGGGGTCGTGCATTGCCCTACAGCCGAGGCAAGGTGAGGTATGGGCTTTCAGACGCGATACCTGGCGAACAGACAAACCAACCCAGCATTTCCCTATCTTGCTGCTTTCTTTTTGTTGTTGAAATCTTGAATTTTTGAAGACAGACCTTGCAGAAATCCTCAGCAACACCTGAACCAGAGCCCTTGCTTGATGGAGGGAGTCGATGGAAGCCCTGGGCTCGCTCGTCTGCAGACGGCACGACGTTGCACGGAGCCGCGATCGCATCCTGGGCTGGATTTCATGCAGAATTAGTCGGCAGATGAAAACTTTCCACAGAGGCAAGACCTTTTCTTGGGAAGCCGGGCATTGGCAGGGAGCAGATCTTTCTTATTTTCATGGGTTTATTGGGATCTTTTTCTTTGCATTTGGCTAAGCCAGGTTCGTTATTTGTTCAGTGACGCAAGGTTCCCCGAGCTGAGAAACAGGCCAGGCCGTTTCCTTTTAAAATCAGAGCAAATAAATAACTTAATTGTGCAAATAGCACAGGGAAGCTGGTGTGGCAGCCACAGCCCTGTCCTGAGCCCACGGGAAGCATCCACCAGTGAGCGTGGCCGCTTTCCTGGGCAGGGAAGCACAGCCTGACCTAAACCTCACATCACAACCCTTTGGCGGGGCTTATTTTCAAGCAAATAGGTACAATTTTAGCTGATGCCGAGTATTTTTTTTTCGTTGCGAAATCCCGTCTGCCGAACAGAGCGCCGCTGTGCTGTGACATTTATTAAAAAACAAACAGCGAGAGAAATGACGTGTTTACTTTCCAAACTAGGCGTTTATTTTATAACAGTGTCGTAGCTCAATATGGATATTTGGTTTGAGTTTGGGTTTTGTTTTTTTTTTTTCCAACTGGCTGAGTTTCGTGAACTTTAAGTAAACAGGAGCGGGTTAGTCAACCAGCTACTTAATTGGCTGGCAATGTGTTCATTAAGGGAATTAAAAGCACTGGTTAGAGGTGAGTGAGTTAGACGCACACTAGAAACAGCTCGATCTCAGAGCAACTCGGATGCCGCCTCCCTTGTCCTAATTACCCTGCAGCCCAAATTGCCTTTGCCAACACCAGGGACTGCAGCGGCGCAAGGGGCAAACACATCAGCCACGAAGAGACAAGACACGTAACCAGGCACAAATCCTCTTTTTACATATATATATATATATGTATGATGTGTCTCATTAAGCGTAGTAAGAGAATAGAAGATTATATTATTTACATCCACTTCTAGGAAGGGGTGGGAGGGATGATTTATTTTTATTATTTATTATTATTAATGGACTTGGCTATGATGCAGCCCACGAAACTCCTCTTCTGCACACGCAGCAGAAACCTGGTGTCGCGCTGCTCTGGGGGGGACAGGATGATGGGGCCCAACCCTCAGTGGCAGCCGCACGATTTCACCACCATGTTGCGGTGCTTCTTGAGGATGACGTTGTTGTTGCTGTCGTAGTAGAGGACGGAGGTGGCACTGAGCTTCGTGGGGGCACAGCACGCCTTGGGCACGGCTTCGGGCTTCATCAGGTGGACCTGGGGGATGGATGGAGCCCGTGAGCGCCGGCCAACGTGGCTCCGGGCAGAAGAAAAAGCATCAAACCAGCTCTTAACTGCAAAAATACTGGGTGAATGGGGAGATTATTTCCAGATTTTTGCAAAAATATTGATTCTAAACTCTGGGCAGCCCTTGCTGCAGTTTATATTGGATCGGGGCTTGTGGCACTGCGTGGGCCAGGCAGCCCCTTCATTAATTTGGGATTTCTGGGCCCTTTTCTCACTGTAAATAGGCAAATGGCTTAAAAAAAAAAAAAAAAAAATAATCAGGGCAGCGTGAATCTCACTGCTGTGTGGGTGGGGGTGCTGGGTGCTGTTGCAACAGAGATTCTCCTTCAGGGCTCAGCGCCGCCCCGAATTTAACATATTGCACTGAAGTCTTGAGTACACAGCACCTTTCTGAACATAACTCTGCTTCGGCTCCTTCATCCCCTGCTCCAGACACACGTTATCCCAGTACTTCGCCGTACAGCGTAGGCTGGGAGGTTCGCAGGCTGCCAGATGCACGCAGCCCTCGGTGGCTTTACCCGACATGTGCGATTAATTTATTGCAGGGGCAGCCGAGCTCTCCTAGTTCGGAAGTCCGGTGTTTTTGCTGTCAAACCCTGCTATTTGCAGCGCCGGCTGGGGCTGGCATGGCTCCCCGGCCACGTTTGCCCCGGCGTTTCCCAGAAGGGCTGAATCCAGGCACCAGGTGATTCACATCCTGCCCAAATGGCTCCATTTTGGGAAGAGCTTTGGGTTTAGGGGTGTTGGGTGGGTGTAGGGAAGGAGGGGACCCCTCCCCACCATGGCCAGGATCGTGCCCAGCCCTGGACGGGGTCTCTGGCAGCTTTGTCAACGCAAAAATTAAACCCCACCAGGCAACACCTTCAAAGGCTCGGCCAAGGGCTCGGCGTTCCCTGTAATTAACCACGAACACCGGAGCCGGTGTGACTCTGCCATTGGGAAATCAAACACTCACACGGCAGGAAATTCCAGAAATTAAAGCACTGGCTGGGATGTGGGGTGGCTTTGGGAAAAACAGGGCATTAAAGCATTCCTGCTGAGAATATGCTGAGCCCAGCGTTTGGGCGCTGAGCCGCCGCGGTGCTTCGTGGGACCTCGCACGAAACCCTTGCGCGTGGCCGGTGAGGAGGGTGCCCGGCCGATGCCCTTGCCCACCAGCTGCCCACCCATCCAGATGTGCACGCACCCGCCGATGGTTTATGGGGAACTGGAGCTCAACTACACCCTCCACCCTAAATGCTAAAACCCAGGTATGCCCAGCCCCAAATCCAGCTCTCCACTGGGACCCGCCGGGCGCCGACCGCTCCCCCAGGCACCCCCAGTGTCTCCCCCCCGGGGTTGCACTGACCAGGGACTGCAGGATGGCGTGGTTGGTGGCGTTCATGCAGGAGTCCAGCGGGAAGGCGCACTCCCCCTCGCAGTAGTAGGCTGAGTACCCCTGCGGGGCGATCACCCAATCCTGCAAACAAAAATAAAATGGGTTTATACCAGTTACGCTGGGGGCTGCACCCTTTCTGCACCCCTTCATTCCCCACCTGCAAAAACAACCCAGCCAGCTCCTCCCCAGGTGGCTGTGCCAGCAGCAAGGGTTTATTTTAATTTTTTCGGATTGAGCCATGAGTTGTTCGGGGTCACCGGTGGCGTTTGGGGTTGTGGCAGTTCACGTTTGCCTTCCCAGCTCTCAGGATGGGGCAGCGGCAGCTCCTGGCTGCCCTGCCCTACTCACACGGCTGCGGATCGCGTTATGGGCAGGAGAAGCCGGGGCTGGGAGGGAGCCAGGGGCGGGGGAGGACGATGGGGTTTTGGGTTTGGTTTTTTTTTTTTTTTTTTTTTGGCATTTATTTCTCCCAGTAGACAAGTACCAGCCAGCCGAGGTCCTGAAAGCTGACGTAGAGCTCGTGGCGTCGGCAGACCTGCCGCCCGTCTGCAGCATGGACGTCGTCTGCGGGAGAAGGGGACAGGCAGCGTCAGCCCCGCGGTGCCGGCATCCCCACCACCCTCCCCGGCCACAGCCAGCCCTGCTCGAGGGTGGCACTGAGCAGCCTGTATGCTCCGGGTTAGGCCAGAAGGGCAAAAGAAGAGGAGCTTCTGTAGTTGCACAAAGGGAAAAGAAGCTTCAGACCAGCCTAAAATTCATTGCTCCAACATTGGGATGAGGGGATTCAGCCTGGGAAGGGCTAAACCCCAGCTCTGCTCACAGTGGAGTTGGCTTCAAGGGCTTCCCAAGCTAAAAGAATTGGGAGAGCTGGGGTTTCTCATTTCCCTCCTCCCTGAGCAGCTTTCCAGGGCTGTGACACCCTCCCAGGGCTGTGACACCCTCCCAGGGAAGCTTCAAAACCAAGAGCAATGGTGCAGAAAAGCCAATATTTGGGTACCCCAAACCCTGAAAAACACCATCCCCTTGAAGATGCCAGCCCACTGCACCTCCTGAACCGCAAACAACCCCAATCCTAAAAACCCAGAGCTCTCGGCTCCCCTGTGCTGCATTTCTGGGCCAAAATTGGGATTTTTTTTTTGCAAGACAAGGTACTAACAAAAGGTCCCTTGATCGCAGCAACAGCAGAGCCCTTTTCGTTGACCGGGACCACTTCTTGCCCCGCAGCTTCTTACCAAAAATTCCCGGCAGCTTGTTTGGATGCGGGAGGTCGTTCGTCTTCTTGGGCTGCCGCTTCCTCGGGGGCTTGGCCGCCCGCGTAACGCGCGTGGGGCTGGGGCTCGCCCGGAAAAACGTCACCATGAAGGGCTGCTTGGAGCGGGGCCCCCGGCGCCCCAGCAGCCCTGCCGAGCCCGGGTCGACGCTGTGCCCTGCAGGGATGGGACCACGTGCCGGTTTGCTCTCAGAATGGACTCATTTGGTTAAAGCAAGGAGAAAAAAATATAGGAGGAAATTTGCAGTGGAGAGCTGCGGTTTCGGAATCCTGTGTGGCTGGACTCCTGCCCACACCCACACCCCCCCCCGGGGGGCTCCTGCTCTGCTGTTGCACACACCGCCCCCCCCCAGGGTGGGTGTACGATGGGCAGCTCATGGAGGTGGTATGGCCTCATCCTGCATGACCACCACCACGCAACGGTCATGTAGAGCAATTCGGGAAGAAAAACCAAGTGAGACCCAAGCAACTGATTTTTTTTTTTTTTTTCCCTTTGTCTCTAGGGAGGAAAGCTCAGCTGGGAGGGAAGAGGATGGATGGGGCATCACCGGCTGCGATTTCTCCTTATGTCGAGCGGAGATGCTCTCTACATGCCTGCACACCGGCGAAAGGCACCTTTGGAGCAGATTTGACCCCTGGTGAGAAGAGGGTTAATCCTCTGGTGCACAGGCGGGGCTCCTCCAGGTAAGGAGTTCATTAAGTGCTAATGGGGTTATTACAGCCCAAACCAGGAACCCCATTAGCAGGAATGCCTTTGGGAGGCTTCCCCATCCAGGCTTGCCTGCAACCCCAGCGCTGCCGACTTCTGCCGCCTGCTGTTCTCCATCACAACTGGAAATTTAAAATTACAGCAAGACGAACCCCACCCCCCCACTCCACCTGCCATGGCACCGAGAGGGGAGAGGAGAGGGCTCCAGTTCCTGTGGATTTGGCCCCAAACGCTGCAGGTAGGCTGGGCAGGCTTACCATCATCTGTCTCCACGTAGAGTCGCAGCCCCAGGTTGTATTTCCCATCCACTAACCAGTGGTTGCTGGCCGCCGTGACGTCGAATACCAGCCAGCCCTCGGTCCCGGCACGCAGGTCCTGGGCATCCAGCAGGAACAGGTCAGACTCCCTGTGGAAATGGGGGGGAAAAAAACCAAACCATGAGTAATAGCACCCAAAGGGCACCAGCAGTAATTCACAGAAATGAGTCCTTGGTGCCTGTGTCCATACAGGTCCTGGCACAGCAGGGTCAGGATGGTGGCCTCCAGCACATGATGGTGGCCCTCTGGCAGCTGCTCTGGGAACGCACCCAGCCCCGGCCGAAAAATCGGGGTGTGGCATTGCCTGGTGGGAAAGTGTGGGAACAGCCGGCCACGGCGGTGCTGCTTCCCTTGGCGTGTGCGTGGTAGTGGGAAAAGGGCCAAGGGCTGGTGCTCACCAGGGGCTCCATCCCCATCCTCATCCCCATCTTCATCCTCATCCCCATCCTCATGCCCCTCCGTATGTCCATCCCCTTCTCCATCCTCATCCCCATCCGAGTCTCCATCCCCATCCCTGTCCCCGTCACCTGTTGGAGTGCTCGGCGGCGATCTCGTAGATGCTGACGTGGAGGGTGTTGTTGGCATGGGGGGTGACACCCCGCGCCTTGTAGATGCGAAACTCGGCGGCCGTCACCGACTCGCCCGTGGGCACCTGGGTCAGGTCGAATCTGAACTCCTTCCAGTACGGCTTCGGTGAGAAGATGTCCCGGTCCTGCTCAACTGGGGAGCAAAGGGGTCAGGGGGGGCTGGGCCAGGCCCTCACCGTGCCACCCTGAGGGGCTGATCAGAGCCTGCAGCCCCCCCACCAAGTCCCACCGACCCGATTTGCCCCCAGTTTGGGGACAAACCCTGCTGGCTCCAGGCCCCTCACCGGCTGAGCTCTTGGCTGCTGCTGCAGCAAATTCCCATCTCTCCTCTCCCAATAGTTTTAATCTTGATGCAACTCCCCTTTTTTTCTACACTCCCTGTCCCTTCATTTCACTGTAAACCCCCAGCCCTCTTTCTTTATTGTTAATTTAAAAAAAAATTAAAATCAAAAGCACAAAGGCTTGGCTACGGCGGGCGCACAGAGATGCTGCCCCTTGCGCTATGGTTCAGGGGCTGCAGCCCTTTGCACTTCTCCAAAGGGTGCAAAAAACACCCAAAACCCTGGCAAACAGCCCCTGGGCACTGCTGGGAGCAGGATTTGGGGTATTTGCAGCTTTTCTGGCAGCTCAGGGTGCTTGTGGGGCAAAACCTGGACAGCCCAGGGCTTGCCGGGGCCATTGCCAGGCGTCACGGGTCGCCTCTCCCCTGCAGGTTTTGGGCTGCTGAAATATAAAGATTTTCGGCCTACGGCAGGCTGGGGTGGGGGATTGTCAAGCCACTGCTCTGTAAAAAATAAAACCTCGCTTTTTACTGAAAATATCCACTTTCTGCAGAAAACCAGCGCATGTTGGGAAAGGAAAAATCTGTTTTGGTTTTTTTTTCTTTATTAAGTCCGTAAAGAAAAAAAACCATTGCCGCCTTGCTTTAAGGTAATGCAGCCCCACACAGCTTCGCTAAGATGTAATTATTTTCTTCAAATTGTTCTTTAAAAATATTCCAGGCTGCTATGGCTGAATATAATTAAAGTGATTAAAGGTCCTCCCACTTCAGGCACAAGAGTAACATAACAAGTGCTTACTTTCAAAAAGAAAACACACAAATAATTAAATAAATAAAAACCCGTGCGTGTTTTAAATGCAATTCTTTTAAAAGATTCTGGTGGGGGGGGGAAATTCCAAATTTAATACACCATAAAGTTTAATACACCATAAAAAGTTTTATACACCATAAAGCTGCCATCCCTGTTTATACAGGAGGAGCGGCACGGAGTATCGCTCCAAACCGAACACTGAGATTTTAATTATGCATCTACAGATTATTTTTTTCCTTTTTTTTTTTTTTTTCCTTTTTTTTTTAAAAAAAAAACACCAAACCCAACACATTCCCTCTAGCTACTGGGCTCACCACAAGTTATGTTATAAAAAAAGCCCAGGGCCAGGCGGGCAGGGGCGGATGTGGAGGACGCTTCCTGCTCCGGCGGGGAGGCTGCCCGGCCGGCGGCCAGCTGCGGGCGGGAGGATGCTGCAGGGAGCTGGATCCAGCCCACGCACCCCCTTGGGGTGGGGTGGGGGGGACACCGGCCCCCAACCCTGCTGCACCCCTTCAGGGGCTCCCTGGCCTTTTTCTACATTTCCATTTCTTCCACTGATGGTTCAACACTCCCGGGCCATCAAAGATGCTGCTGAGGCTGTCGATGCCTCATGGCTCTTGAAAAATCCTTAACACCACCACCCACACCCCCCAAACACCACCAGAGGAATCCCCTCCTTTTTTTTTTGGTTTTTTTTTTTTCCTTCATTGATAAACTCCAGCAGGGGGTCCTGTGGTCGGTCCAGGGGACACGCAGGTACAAAGTGGTGTCCCCTCAGTTATTTTTCGTCACCTGGGTATTTCATGTCCCCCTTGGGTCACCCCTTTGCTCCCTGGCATCAGGCAAGACCCAGCCAGACCAAATACTGGCTCAGAAATCACCGCACTCCTCATGGGTTGAGTCGCTTCAGTGAAGCGATGCTGTGGTACCGCACGGGGGGATCCAGGGAAGGGCATGAGGAGTTTGTGGCCAAGGAGCTCACAGGGACCCAGTGACATAGATAAAGCCCCCAGGGTGATTTTCAGCCCCGGAGAAGGGTGAAAACTCTTGCTAAAACAGCAGTTTGTGATGAAATCCTTGCACCCGTATGCTGCGGAGGTGATGGAGGAGACCAGGACCGAAAGCAAAGTGGGGTGAGCAGGCGGGGAGGGAAGCTTGGGGACAGCTTGGCCAGGGATGAGAAATGCCGAGGGAAACCACAATTAGCTGTGCACCTTGATGAACCAAAGGAGCTGGACTTAAGAGCAAGCTGCCCAGTGTTTGGGACGAGAGGCTAGGAGGAATCCCTGCGTTCTCCCCCATTTTGTGGACTGGAAGAGGGAACCAACCCCCTTGGGAGGGCAGGAGCAAGGGAGAAGCCCCCCCCACTCCTGTGCTGGCATGGGGTGAAGGCAGCAGAGGAGGGTGATGGGGATGGGAGCGGCTGCACGGCAGCGTTTAGCAAACAGCGACCCGGGTTGATGATCAGCAGGTTGGGGGAAGTTTAATAATCGCTGTATTTTCGGGCAAAATTATAAACGGCTGCAAAATTATGCCCGTGCAGCGAGGGAGCGCGCGTGTCGCATCCCGAAAGCACCCAGTGCCCTTTTCCCAGGCAGAAAAGTGGGTGCTAAAATGCTGCTGGTGCTCGGGGGTGTGCGGGCGATGGGCCCTCCCCGGCCGACCGGGAGCCCGTCATGCCTGGGAACCTGCTATTGATTCGAGGCGGGTTGACTCAGCCGCACCGCCAACCCTCAATTATCTGTGGGCGGATTATCCGGATTGCGGATGAGACACACTAAAAAAACCCAGCCCAAGCTCTTTGCTCTCCTTGCCCCCTCCTTTGGCATTTACTGTCTCGCTCCTAAGAGCTGCTGCATCTTTCCCCAAAGCCGAATGCCGCCACTATGCTGTTGCACCCCCCCCAACAAAACCCCCCAAACTTATAAAAATATATATAAATGACTGTAGGGTCATGCAACCCCTGGCAGAGGGTACCCAGCTCTGCTGGGCTGAGCCCCTCTGTGTCACCCAAGCCCAGGGCTCTCCCAATCTCTTCCCAGCGATGGGGCGATGGGGCCGCCTGCCCTTCCTCCTGCTCCCCAGGTTATTTTTAGCTGCACTTTTTCATTGTAAACTTTCTCTGTTTCAGTCATAATTACTGGTCCTGGCTGCTCCCAATGGTCCCCATGATCATTTCAGACACTAAATTAAAAGGAAATGCCAGGATATTCAACCACATCAAGTGCTCGGAATCCTAAAATAGGTTTAAAGGAGATGCAAGGAAGATGTTACCCTTCGCTTGCAAGCAGAAAAAAATAAGCTCCGGAGGCTTTCCAAAGCAGGGAGAGATTTAGGAGTTACCCCAAGTGCTGTGAAATGCAGCTGAGCCCCTGCCAGGCTCCCACTTTGTCTCTCGAGCGCTTCCTCCATCCTTCCAAGATGAACGCTGGGAGCCGCGGAACACGGGGCTCGGCACCGGGCACCCCCAGCCTGGCTGCACGTGGCTGTGAGGCGACCTTGGCCCCGCTGGCATCGCCCCCCCCCCAGCTCCCCCAGCCCTACAAGCAGCCAGCCGAGAGCTCGGCGTCGCAGGTGGACCCCAGGGGATTTTATTTGCAAAGCTTTTCCCATTTAAAACACACACGGCGGGTGCGTACAGAGTACCGACACCTCTGCACGGGCTTGCTCTGCGCTGCCGGAAAACGCTGCCGTGCATCCCTTGGCTGTGCTGGGTTTTCTGGCGCAGCTGCCACAGATGCCCAGAGGAGGAGGCACAAACGGCTACGAAATGAAATCAGGAGCAGGAAAACCCTGCCCCTGCTGCTGGCAGCAGTTGGATTTTGGTGGTAATTTGCGGGGGGGGGGGGGGCGAAGGTGAGTGCCCGCATAGGCACCAAGGCCGGCAGCAGGCGATGCTCTGCCAGCGTGGGGAGCAGAGCAGCAAACCCCATCTCCCTGGCTAAATTAAAGAGGTTGCCATGAGCTCCCACCCCACGCTAATGGCTCCTTGCAGCGCCTGGGGTGCTGCATCTATTTTTGCAAAGGTGGCAGCGAGCGCTGCCTGGCCTTCCTCCCTAGGAAGCAAATTCGGCAAAGCCAGGGTTTGCCAGAAAGATGTCCGGCCGCGGGCAGAGCTACCTCACTACTTCATCTGAAATAGCCCCGGGGGGGAGTCCGGCCACATCCCGGGGCAGCGGCGGATGCCGGGGAGGGCAAAGGAGGATGTGCGTGTTGTGGTGCCGACGGGCAGTGGCGGGGGGCTCGGGCACGCTGCAGCACTGCAAGCCTCCTCCTTGCCTTCCCGTTACAAACCTCTCGGCTCTGGTGATTATACCCTGCACGTAACCGTGACTCACGGCTGGTGGCTCAGCCCCGGCCGAGGAGAAATCTCAAAGCCCATCCTTACCCCAGGCTTAAAAATACAACCCACCTGACTCCTTCAGTTAGCGCACAGAAATAGCACGGGTCAGGCTTATAAAACGTTTTATCTTCACAGAGAGAGACAGCGAGCAGGACAGGGCGGGTGGATCCATCATCACCAAACTCAACCCAAGGTGCCTGGTGGCCACCCATTGCCTGGAGGCCCCTGGCCCCACCACCTGCCCTGGCCAGCAGGCAGGGTGCTCTGCCTGCCCAAACTGGGACGCGTTTGTGTGCCGGGGAGGTTTGTCATTTCCCCTTCCCAGGAAAAAGGTGTGCCGATGGGAGCCGCGCTCTGGCCCGGCTCACACAGGGCTACGTGGGGTGGCTGGGAGCAAAGAGGTCCAAGTGCCCAATGGGGCACCGACTTACCCCATTTGCATGCCCCATTGGGGTAATTGTGCAGCAAATTATGCATGCAAATGAAAGCTAGCCTTCTCCCACAAAAATGTATTTAATTAACATGAAGGGACTGACGAAGCCACAGAAATCAAAGCCATTCAAATTGAAGGCTGGAACTGTGTTCCCCAATTCTCCCGGCTGCTCTAGGAACACTGGGAAGAGGAGTGGTGCCAGCACCCCTGTGCCAGCACCGATCCTCCCAGGCAGCTCCCCAGCCCCCCCAAACATCCCACCCTGCCATAAGAACTGACTTTTTGGTGCTTGGGTGGTCTTGAGTGTTAAAGGAGCTGGGATTTGGTGCCCCAGCATCACCTCCCTCGGTCCCAGCTTCCCTGGGAGGCTGAGCCCCCAAAGCCCCAAGGGCTCTGGATAAAGCCTGGGTGCTGGGTGCCTGCTCCTGTGGGCACCCCCTGACCACCGCCTGGCACAGCAGGGAGCTCCCTGGTCTCATTACATCCACTCGTGGTCGAGGGAATGTAAGAATGGATGGTGAGGACTTGGGAGATGCCTCCACAGCCCTCACTCACCCCTACCTCCTCACCAGGGTGCAGGTTTCTCCCCAGTCTCAGGGCATGGGCTGTGGGGGACCCCGTGCAGGGCCTGGAGGGGTGCAGGGGACGAAAGGGGACCCGGCTGGTCCTCAGCACCACCACGGTGAGACACCTTCCCATTGCACGGCACACCACGGTGCAGCAGCCTTGCTCTGGGGAGGCATCCCTGAGCCCAGGACATCAGCCACATCGGTGGGCCAGGACACTGCTCCGTGCTTACTGCCACCCCCCTGCCCCGACCTCATCCCCCAGCCTTGGCACAAATGCTCCCCAAAAGCCTTGTGCTCAGCCTGGACAGGGACACCTGAACTTAAAGCAATGAGCAGAGGCAGGGAAAGGTTTTGTATCCAAATATCTGCTCTGCTCATCCTGCTGGGTTCAGGCCACCCCAGTGCCCGCCCTCGGGGGGGGGGGAAACGGGGGACCCCCTTGCACCCCAAGTGCTCGTGGCCCCGCTAATGCTGGCTGGAAGCAGCTCTGCTTTCGCTGCCGCTCACGCAACTGCCTGGAAATAGGCCGGTGGCTGGAGCTGCTCGGTGACCAGCTGGATGGGATTCCAGCAGTAATTAGCAACCCGGAGGATTTTATTTTGCACCATGAATCAGTGTCCCTCTGCAGGTAACTAGGTCCACCCTGCTGCTGGCACCAGAGCTGCCATCCTGCCTGCGTGCCCCGCTCGCTCCGCAACTGGTTCACGTGCGCCCACCAAAACGGGGAGTGCTGGGTGGGCGACGCAGCCGCCACGGTGCTTTCCAGCACTCCCTCCGCTCCATTACGATGGCCATAGCAGCCCAGTTCGTTGCAACTTGGGGACAAGCTCACCGAGTTGGACCCAGCTTGGTTGCAGCCCGTTAGCCCCCAGCCCCCCCCTCGCTGCATGGCTGTCCCCCTCTCCATCCCCACTTTTCGAAGTGGCGCTGGCTTTCGTGCCGAGGCTCTGCGCAGCCTGCCAGGGACCGCGGCGGCTCTCTCCCAGCACCCAGGGTGCAGCCCCACGGCCACTGCATCCCTCACAGCTGCTCTCCGGCTGGTCTTAAGCCCAGCTT